>REGM01000050.1:768512-793003 GCA_004194415.1 Aurelia aurita
AATTTCGTACTCGTTTCGAGAGAGTGATGACCCCTCGTTCGGATTAATGGACTCACATTGACGAAATTATGTGGCATTGGCGTTATTGAGAAAGATCTAGTGAGTGATCATGAAGATTCTCTTATTGTGGTCTTAGAAGCCGAAATAAGAATTTTATTTGTTGTGAGCTTTGAATAATTCTATTTTCGCTGCACAAATTTTGCGTAACTTCGTCAGTGTGAGTCCACTCGAGTCCACTAATTTGAGTTCGCACTGGTGAATTCAGCTTCTTGGGAAATAAGGATCGCAATCGTTTCCTTTCATGTATTGTTCTCTTAGTTTGTCTCTAGTCATTCGTATTTACTATAATTTCGTATATCCAACATAAATGTTGGGGGAAATCAATCTCATTTCGCTATTTCGCTATTTCGTTTCGTGATTTCGTGATTTCGTGGTTTACAAACAGCCCTTTAATTGCTTTCAATCGCTTCATGTCATTCTTTCTTGCAACGAACAATAACAGTAAAGAACAATAACTGCGGCAACTTAAACCAGCGGTAATGAAGAGATAAACAAAACAAATATGCGTGGACAGCGAACGAAAATATCGATGCTCCCTAAAAGTAAGCAGGCTCTTTCGTCGGTGGACACTAAATGCCATAACCTATTTGGTGTTGTTGTTGTATGTCATACGGTAAGGGTTAGGGTTAGTTTCAGGGTTAGGGTTAGATTCAGAAAAGCGTTATTAGGGTTAATTAGGGTAAGTTAGGGTTAGTTAGGATAAGTTAGGGTAAGGTAGGGTTAGCTAGGGTAAGTTAGGAACCCTAACTTACCCTAACTAACCCTAAAAACGCTTTTCTGAAACTAACCCTAACCCTTACCGTATGACATACAATAACAACACCAAATAGGTATGGCATTTAGTGTCCACCTCTTTCGTCGCGCGCAATCAGTGATTTATCCCTCCGCAAAGTTTACCATGAAAGAAATACATAAAGTGGGTATGAGGAGGGGGTATCATAAGTCTTGGAAGTCTATTCGAAAGATAAAGGCATGCATATTACCTTTGAAATTATCGATCTGGAATGTAAAAAAGGTGTCACTACAGTTTCTGAAGTAACTGAGCTGAATCATACAGCCTCGTTTTGAGTTTAGATGAACTGAATGATACAACCTCGTTTTGAGTTGATGGGCCTAAATGCCAATGAGCTGTACTGGAGCAAGAAGGAGGAAAGTAAAGATGAGCAAAAGGATTGAACATTGAACTTGAGTTTCCATTGACGTTATTTTATTATGAGACTATATTTACAATTTATCAATTGCGTGTGCTTATTACTACTAAACTAAAGTAACTTGTATTTATCTATTTATTCATAGATGTGATGCTAGCTGGGCTTCATAAATATGAGCTATCGGAAAAACGGTTGTCTGTTATTCCTTGTTTGACTGTGGGCTAGGTCACTTTAGTTTCCTTCCATTCAAAGTAGGACGATCAACAAGTCCTCGAAAATACAAAGCGTACAATAGAATATTTTGCATAACCCAGAACTTCTCTTTTTTTGGGATAACATCCACCCAAGCTTAGCGGAATCCGATCATCATGGGCCTAGCCTAGTGAAAGTTTTTTAGTTGGTCGATGAGATGAATGAACACCTAACCCCTCCTTCGACAATTTCTCTACGGATTTGAACGAATTGGAAAACCGACTTTGGAGAGAAGTGGGGGGGGGGGGACGAGTCCCCCCCAGTCTCCCCCGTGGCGCCATCACTGGAACGAACCATATGATAAAAGTGAGTATCGTGATGATACAAAGGCCTACCTTAAACTCAAGGTATATTCGCCTTTCTCCTGTGAATCTCGAACTAAGAATGTTCCATCCGGTGTGTTCTTCAATTTCTCTGATGCAGTTGTCCTGAAGAAATGAGTAGAAAATTGAGTTGACAGTGTTAAAGACCCATTGCTAACCATGATCCTTCGTGGCGCCAAAGTCGACTTTCATATTATCTATACATCATTTCTGGCCTAGGTTCCCTTTGTCTTGCTTTTCATTCGGCGCAAGAAGGATCATGGTTGACAATGGGTCTTTAAGTTCGTATTCTCTGTGCAGTTAAGATATAAGATACTGGGGGCAAGGGTTGGTAAAGTAGCTGCATGGATAGCTAATAAACAAGCCTGGTACAATCCAAACCCATCTAGCTACCGGTTGTCCCAGAAAAAAGTACTTCTGTTTAAAAAATCACCAGACATCGATTATCAAACCAATGATAAAATTTTGTTTTTGATTTGTTTTGCCAATTACCCAAACATATAGGGAAGATGATAAAATTATTATTTTCATTACTTCAAGGGTAAAAATTACACAATGAAATACCTTGTTTTGAGCTATCCGTTGTAAGCAAGAGAGTCAACCTTGCCTAAGAGCCAAAATTTTCAGATTTTTAATGATCCTTGAAGTCTCCAATAATAGTGTGCGTTTCTTCCTGCCATTTATGACTAAATTAAAAGCTTAATATACACAATGAAATCGGTCTGGTAATCATAAATCCTTTTTTGCAGTATGATTCAAAACCAGGCAGCCCTAAAAAGAGCTAAATTCGCTGATTTTAGCAATGACCACAAGATCAGCTATATCTGGGAAAATAATTTCGTCTTTGACCTACTTGCAAAAAAAAAAATTTGAAAATCGGCCATGTAATCAAATTTGGGTGATTTTCAAACAGGAGTACTTTTTTTGGGACACCCGGTAGTATTTCACAGATTTTATTACATAGCACTTTAATCATAACAGTGGATAGCTGAGGTAACGTATGCTTGGTTCAATATTCAAAATTCCACCCTAAAAGACTTCTTCATACAATGTGCCACCACAATTTCCCCTGCATGTGATATTTAAGAATAAACTACTTTCCCCCAGGAATAACCGAGCGGATTGATCAACAGAAGGATGCTCAATCAAACTGCATAAACTATTCTCTTGGGTGACAATTATTATATGGCTTAAAGAACGCATGTCAACCATTGTGCTTTGCAATATTTGCATAATGGTGGAAAAGAGCTTCGAAGCAACTGTGCCCGAGGGGCAAATCACTCCAAAAATAGCGTAAGAGATTTTGAAATTTTAAAATTCTCTCAGATTTTTGAAAGATTTTTGAGATTTTTTCTGGGATTTTCAAAGATTTTTTAAGATTTCTAAGACCTTTTGAGATTTTGAGATTTTTGAGATTTCAAAATTTATCGAGATGTTCAAAGATTGTCGGGACTTTGCAAGATTTTTCAACATTTTGCAAGATTTGTGAGGATTTAAACAATTTTAAGATTATCAAAGAATTGCCGAAATTTTTTTTTGAGAATTTCTATCATTTTCTAGGATTTTCTATGGGACTCCTAAGATTTTACGAAGATTTTCGAGATTTCCAAGATTTTTCGAGATTTTCAAGATTTTTGAAGATTTTTAAGGATTTTTTACGAAAGTGTACGAGATTTTTGGAGTGATTTGCCCCTCGACTGTGCCGTATCCTTCTACCGAGGCTGGCCGGTAACTTCATTTCTATGGATCACCAATGGCTAGTTTTAGGACAGCAGGGTTGACGCGATGACATGAGCTTGTCAGAGTGTCCCATCATCACCAAGGTGAGTGGTGTCTCTCAGCATGTGTGTTTTAAACTTTAGGCAACTAGGCCTATTTTACTTTTTCTTTCTTCGGAGCAGATATATCTTCACAGTTTCATCACCAATGTAATTATGGCTGACATGCGCTCTTTAAGGTATCTAATTCAAAGAAGATAATGTAAAATTGCTGAATTCAAAATTTACCTTGAAATTGGACCCCAATACCATTCAGCTCCATCGAGATTTGATGAATCTGATGATGGAGCAGCGGGCATTGGCTTTCGACCTATGAGTATAACGTGATCAGATATAATTTCTTTCAATTAACGGTACAAAGCTTTACAAATGTGAATATAGCATACCGTATAGACGCCCCCGGGGGGAGGGGGGCACTTCACCAGATTTTGGTTGGGCATGTACCACTCAAGCTTTCATACAGTATGAAAGTCACTGTGAGACCGCTAAGGATCTTGGGGAGCACAGGGTCTTTAACTGTACTGTATATCCGCGTCTATACGGTAAGCGAAACGAAGACAAGAGAAGTCTCAAGAAAATCAGAAACACCTCAAATACTGCAACCGTAAATGAACATGCTCTAAGATCTCTCGTCCGACCCTGATCAAAATGAGAGACAACTGATGAAAACAGAAAGATATAACTTCATGTTACACTGAGATGTGATTCAATATCAAATATCAAGTTCAGCCTAGGCGTCAAATCTTCAAACAAAACTGCACAAATGATTATTGCATCTGCCTTTTGATTTAATGGCTTGAAAAGAACTTCGGGTACTTTGCTATAATTCTAATGTGGGGAATTGTTATATATTTTAATATTTTATATGAAAACGTTATTGTGATATTATTTAAAAAAACACGGTATTTTAGAAGGAAATCTATAATTTGCGAGTTCATACGACAATTCGAGTCCTAAATGACATAACAGCTTCATTAAGGGCATAAGAAACCCATTTAAGTAGCACTGGGGACAAAGATTCAATTTTATAATTATTTCTTGTCATTTTGGAGTATGCTTCAAAACCAGGTAGCTTGTAAAAGCACAAATTCCCGCAAATTCAGAGCCAGTTCAAGACTTCTAAATATGTCTATAATCAAGTTAGTCCTTGACACAAATGCACACGAAAAATTAAAGATCACTGATATAATCAAATTTTGATGATTCTTCTAAAGGTGCAAGTTTTTCTTATTCCCCCCCCCCCCCCGGTATATATTTTTTGCAGTTTTCTTACCTGGAACTGACGGTTTCCTGTCAATAACACCACCACCACCACCACTAAATAGCAATTCAACAACATATTTCTGATGATCTAAGTTCTTTATCAGTTCTCTGAAAAGGAATCATACATATTCTAAACTTTTCCTTTCTTCATTTCAATGTGACTTAAAGAACGCCAATCAACCAGCATACTTTGCGCGCTTCGCTTGGGGCCTTTCGACTGCGGCGGCCATTTTCATATGACAGCATTCTCTGCAAAGCGCGACCGCAAATGATGCTAGTTGACCGGCGTTCTTTACATTTCATTTCAACCATCCGAAAATTTTAGTGCATGAAATTTTTTGTGGCGCGAAATATTTAGTGACCGAATTTTTTTGCAGTAACGTAAATCACTTTAAAGGAAGAAAGCTAAAAGGAATATTAATGAATTTTGTGATACTTTTAGAACAGTTTAAGCAGTGCTATTTGGTGAATATACAACAGCCAATCTCTAGAAGAAATTTTTTAAATTGCCGAGTTGAATTGCACAGCTTTTGGGGGAGTAGAAGGCGATACATTACACATACCTTGCCTCGCTTTCATCTGGTCGAAGAATTAGAACGCTGAAGACTGTAAACATTCTATCGATGGTTGCAGGATCACACCCTCTGCACATTCTACAAATGAAAATTTTGAGACATAAATTATGTTATGAGACTTATTTCAAACCAACGGAATTTTGATATTTGATTTTCGTCTTTACAACACCCTGCCATAAATGGCAGACATCAGGTAAGTATATTTTACAGCATTCAGAAAGCGGTTTAAACCAGTCTATAATCAAGCAGGTTGCAAGTTTAATTTTCAATACCAGTTTAATCGTGGGGTATTAGTTTGACAAATGAGTACTGCTTCCATTAATTATTTTGAGCGACTACAAAATGATGAGGCATCAACAGAAAGAATTTTTCTCAGGCTATACTTTCGAAAATGTTGAAAGTTTTCAAAGTAATGTCACATGTTTCCATAATGTATTATCATCAGGCCTTTGGCAATTTATTTAGAAAACTTGTAGATTATGTAAGATAGTAGGCCTTAATTAGCTATGTTAGCTATTGTTTTGTTTTCGCCTACTATAAATAAATAACTAAATAACTAAATAACTAAATAACTAAATAACTAAATAACTAAATAACTAAATAACTAAATAACTAAATAACTAAATAACTAAATAAATAAATAAATAAATAAATAAATAAATAAATAAATAAATAAATAAATAAATAAATAAATAAATAAATAAATAAATGATGATGATGACATGACGATGATGATGATGATGATGATGATGATGATGACAATCAATCTTTCTCTTGAACCAACTGCGATTAAAAGCTCTTACCTTTTGAGATGTGCTTGGAGGAAAATAAGAAGATCTCTGTTTAATTTTGGCAACTCGTTGATTTTGCTTGCTAATTGTTGCTTGCTACTGCCTAAAGTTGCAGACTGGCTTAGTTCTGAAATGAGAAGATCACACAAAATCAAAATTTCGAAAAAAAGAATCTAAAATTAAGATTTAAAATAAAAGCTCCTTTGCCTTCATACATCACGTACTTTGCTGAAGTACCGAAAACTTTATCGACCAGGTTTAAAGCACTGCAAATTATAATAGTGTAAAGAATTTAGAAAATTTGTAATAATGTCGTCCAGCGTACCTTGGTTGACGATACCCATCTCAATGACTACAATGAAGGTCTAACAATTCCTTAGTTATGGGCAGCATATGGGTCAAATCTTTAGATAGGCTAGTGTAAATGGCTCTTACATATTTCTTTTGACTGAATAGCTTCAAAGAAACTTCCGTTTTCAATGTTGTTTTGTTAATTTTTTTTTCATTTTTTTTGTTGGCTTAAGGAGAGAAGTGCATGATCACACCTTCTGTGGTATCGTCCTGTAAATCATCTCGTATTATGTATTATGTTGTAATTGTATGGTTAATACATTTTGTGTTATAACATTAGCTTCTTGTAAAAATTTAACTTGTATTAACATAAGTTTTGTTGTTGTAGTTTTGGTAATTATTCATTGAGATAAAAAAAACAAATTCCACTACTTTGCTGTAATTCTACAGTTAGACTTTTCTGAAATCTTGAATATTTTCGAAATTTATACAGGGTATGTTATATTTCGACTTCTTTGAGGATGTGACTTCATCAAATTTTTAAATCGTACCACATTGTAGACATTCATAAACTATGGTTTTCAAGACTTCTCTTTAATTCTTAAAAAAGAAGAAAAACCCTCTAATTCCGAAAATATTTAAGATTTCAGGAAATTCCAATGGTAGAATTATAGTAAAGTAGCTTAAGTTCCTTTCAAGCCATTCAATCCAAGGAAAGAAGTAATAGCCATTTACACTAGCCTTTTTGAAGATTTGACGCCTGAGCTGTAATGGGCGATTTCATTGCATAACTGATGTACATGTAAAGCATCGGTCAAACGATCCAACATTTCACTCAACATTCCTCCAACTTGTTGGATAAAATGTTGGATCGTTTGACCGCCATGTTGAGTCACCCAACATCGTCATTTTCGATGTTGGATGAAATGTTGGGTGGAATGGTGGATGAAATGTTGGGCGAAATGTTGGATCGTTTGACCAGAGCTTAAACTTCAGAACAATAACAAACTAAAACAAGACATGCAATTATATTTTGGCACGAAACGTTATTCTTTGCATTCATTTTCCGTCACTTTGGGACTGCTTGTTTACTTGTCATTGTCCTGAAGCAGAAATTCACTGACACGGTAAAGCTTTCAGCAACACCACTAGGTGAATGGTTGCTAAACTTGAGCATGACACGCGACCTATCTCGCTTTGACTAACCCAATATACCTATAAAGAGAACTAAACATACTTGCAAGGATGATAAAATTGTCATATTTGTCAGGTGGAATTACAGAAGATGGCATTTCCAATAAGTATTGCTTTAACAAAGATGCGCCAATGTGGGGGTTCCGCCATTCCTCGCCCCTCATTGTGACACTTGTGGGAGCTGAAGACAAAAATAAATGGATTATTTTCTTGATACTTACAAAACGATTTAATCTATAGATCTGCAAATAAAAAATAAATTACCACAAAGAAGTACCTGAAAATGTACCGGGTATCCAAAAAAGTACCCGTTTGAAAAATCACCAGCATTTGATTACATGGCCGATCTTCAAATTTCTTCTTTTTGGCAAGTAGATCAAGGACAAAATTATTATCTTGTCATTGGCTTTAAAATTAGCAAAGTTTGAAGTATACTGCAAAAAGCACGGATGCTTATCAGATTAATTTCTTTTTCGCATCTTAAGCTTCTAATTTGGTCTTAAATGTCAGAAAGAAACGCAAACTATCATTGGAGACTTGAAGAATAATGCCAAATCTCAAAATGTTGGCTTTTAGGCAAGATTTGCAATGTTGCTTAAAGAGTATAGCTCAGAAAAGGCTTTTCAACCTGTCATTGTATACCCTTTAAGCAATGAAAACAAGAATTTTATTATCTTTAAATATATTTGGATCATTGTCAAAACAGATAAGATAAAAAATGTGATGATAGGTTTGATGATCGATTTTTTATATAAACAGGGGTACTTTTTTGGGACACCCGGTAGAATTATAGTCAGATGAAATCAAGTCTTCACAAATTTTAAGTGATATTTCATGGACCTTACCAGAACAGAATCATGAGTTACTTATGTGGTGCTTAATTTCAAAACACTAAACGTGTTATTCAAGTCTCCCCTGGTGTCAGTTTTACAGCTTTAAAGGGGCTGGGTCACGTATGGGGTGAATCCACAATAAAGTTACCTTTAGAAATCCACCGATATCTCTATAATCGTACAACATATGAATGTTTCGTTTGTTTCTCTGTGAAATTCAAGAATCCATCTTCAAAATAACACTTTCATTTTGAAAAATATAGTGGAAAATCTGTGTGATATGGCCAACCAAAAACTGCAAAACCACTGTTTCGAGAGAGGTTTGTTTATGGTTACGTGATCCAGCCCCTTTAAATTAGAACCTTACTGCAGTAAGAAGCTAAAAATAAAACTTCCTCTTCGCAGAAATACATTGTATCAATAAATCAAAGATTCAATTGATAGAACATTTGCAGTATAAACTGGTAAGGAATAAATTGGTAATGAATTGTCATCCTAGAGTTATAACCTTGAGTACTTTGTTTCCATGCGTTCTTTGATTTGTTGATGGCACTTCGGTCAATAGGGACTCGATTTCTACCTGGCTTATATAATTTAAGATAAAATGACAAAACTGAAGGACATCAACCAATAATTAGGTCATGCAGAACAAAAATTAACGCTAAATCAAGGAAAAACTTGACAGAATCATGAAATCACAGCATAGGCTGCAAATCTTTGCAACCCCCTAAAATCAATTATGTAAAATATGATTGCTCGTTACTTTGAAATGGATTGCTCAAACAGAACTTGTAGGCAATTTGCCAGAGAGAGAAGTTTTGAAATCATCGCTATTTTCAGAATTACAGATTTCTTTAGATTTCTGCTGGTAGTGGGGTTCCTTGTGTAATCCCGCTGTATTTCTCTACCTAAATATATTTTTTTACATAAATCCCTTCTTTGAGGTCTGCTCTATACGATAGAGGTAGGTGCCATTTTTTCTATCCACTTTAAGGGCGATTTTAGGGGGGTTGAAAAAACGACTGTTCAAAATGCGATCCTCTGCGGAGGAGCAGTTTGAAGTTGTGCCGTCATCACATTGCTAAATCGTAAACTATAAAAGCTACAGACTCGTGCAAACTAGCATATTGTAGACCGTCATAAACTGAAGTTTCCTTGAAAAATGTATCGATTTTCCTCAATTAAATTCGAATGCATGGTACTTTTAATGTTGTCAAACGTCATACCCCCTTTTACACTTCTCTTCGTAAAACATGAAGACTCTTTAGTCCTGAAAATAACAGTGATATCAAAAATGATCTCTGAAATTATGGCAAATTACTTAAAGTTCCCTTCGAGCAACTCATTTGAAAGAATGGGGCAATAACATTTTACATAATTAATTTTAAAGAGTTGGGAAGATTTGACGTTATGCTTGAAATCAGTGAAGATGCCAGGTGCAAAAACCTGCGGGTCAAAACAATTATCGAGTTTCGCGTAAGCAATGTCGCTCTACAAAGAAATTCACTTGACACTAAATTTGAGGCGAACCATACATTTCTTGACGCAATGAACATAATGTAAATCATACCTTGATTTAAAGCGTTTCTCAGTGATAAAAATTCGAGAAAAGGAACAGCAGTGAGATATAAATCCTTAGTTGTTGCAGCTCCCTCTTCGATAACCTGAACGAGTTTCTTTATGCATACGGGAATGCTTCCACCCACATCAGACAGATCTTTGCCAAAATGTGGGTCTACAAAAAGGAAGATTCTCTTATGTTATTCAAATTAAAACAAGTCTTCCTGTCTTGTAAATCTAATTAACTATAATCAAAGAGTCTTGAAATACAGGCTGAGTTAAAAAACCATGTTCCAACATTTAGTGAACTGTACAATCATGTACAGGGTGTCCCAAAAAGTTGTGCCTATTTGCGCGGCTGCTGTGGAGGTTGCGTAGGATAGGCTTCAACGTAGAGTTTGAGACTTTGTTTTAGCCAATCACACAAGTGGTTGCTGATTTATGGCGCAAGAAAATAAAAAAAGTGAAAGTGAAAACTTCAAAAACAGCACTTTCTTTGTTCTCCAAAAATGACAAAATCAAGTAAATATTGCAAGAAAAGGTTCTAGCGTATTATTTGAATTTTTTATGCATTTTGCAATGGGTTAATAGTGTTGTGTTATCAGAAAAAAATACAATTAGCCCTTTATCAACCGTAGGAAAAAAATTCCAACACAGCTCTAGAAACCTTTCTTGCAGTATTTACTCGATTTTGCAATTTTTGCTGTTTTTGAAATTTTCACTTGTTTGACTTTCCTGCGCCATAAATCAGTAACCACTTGTCCGATTGGCTAGAAAAAGGTCTCAAACGCTGAGTTGAAGTATATCCAATAGAATTTACGGCTCCGCTACAGCAGCGGCACAAATAGGGCACAACTTTTTGGGACACCTTGTATTATACCCACTATTAGCAATCATTCTATAATGAAAAGGAACATTAGTTCTACAATAAATGAGAACCTAAAATAGTTCATACCGTATCGTATAATGCAGGTACAAGGGTATGCCTTTTCAACAAAAAAATATAAAAAATAGCGTTGCCTATGTTTCAAAATCGACTCATGTGTAAGGGCATGTTCTTATAAGACTTTTATCGCTGTCTATGTCAGCAAGGAGAACTGTTTATTCGAGTCTACTCAGCGAGAGTAAACGATAATCAGCATAAATAATGCATCAACTAGTATTCTTGTATCTTTACTCGAGATGACTCGCATAAAAGAGTACTCCCTTACATTCGGGAATAAGAGCATGCCCTTATATTCATACAGACGGCATGACATCACAGCAGCATACGTTTCTATAGGAAATTTGCAAAAAGTTGCATAAAATTGCTCCTCTATTCTACCTCGCCATAGTGAGTAGGGAAAGGACAGGTAGCAATTGTCAGTCAGACCTAAACCTATGAAATAATTGTACGAATATGCTGTTTTTGAAAGCAAATCAAAAATTTTGGCCAAGAAAGCTGTGAGAAATATACCTTTGCAACGATAATTTCGTAATCAGCACCACAAACTCCGTCGGCTGTAAGTTGCTCGTCGCTTCTTCAAAGTCAACTTTCCTTTTAGACATTCGCTTATATATACCTGTTAAAGGTTTTGAATGATTTGAACAGCTTTCAAGCTTTTTGAATTTATTTAATGCCATAAGTAAACGAGACAGTCTCGAAATCCCAGTGCGACGCTATACTTTGTAATGGCTTCATTTACCCCAACTCGGATTTTCGAGCGCGAATTGATAACGTCATGTGACATGTCGTCTGTATGAATACCAGATGCTCTCATATCCGCATCTATACAGTCTTGACTTCTGGAAAATATTGTTGAGAGTGTAACGAGGGTATGCAACCCAGGGCTGCCGAGAGCCAGCTCGGGCCCAGGGGCAATTTTTGATGGCGAGCCCCCCAATCGAATCACAGGTTTTTGAATTCTCGCTGATCGAACCAACGGAACTCTTTGTTGACTCACCCGGTATATTCTCACAGATAAAAAACAACCGAATTCTTAATGAAACTCACCTTGTGATTCGCTGGATCTTCTTGATCGTTGATACTTTTGCTTGCAATGAACCAGACCATACTGGGCGCAGTATCGATGGCATTGTACACCACAAGCTGATAAAAATATAAGACTATAAGCTCAATGAATCAATGAATATAAATAAGCTCAACGAATCATGATAACTTAAATATGCAAGTAAATTGCATTAGCTCATGCTCCAACACATATTATCAGATCATGTAAGATTTAACTTGGAAATTAAGCTGCTAAACTAAAGGAATGTTGACTTCAACATGGGCAAAAGTAACAACAAGCCCCAAAGTATTCTCAAATCTTGAGCACAGGAAACAAATCTTTAAAAAATATTGCATGATTGGTTGATACATCTTTAGTTTGATTTAATCGCTTGAAAGAACGTCAGGTACTTCTTTACAAGTCTTCATTGGCAATCTTTGATATCTTGGTTATTATTGCGTTTTTCTTTTTGTTGAAAGAATTCGTGAAAAGCTCTGAAAAAATTAAAATCGTTGTAAATCCTAAATTAATAGAGGAAAAACGGTGCAATCTTCAAGAAAAGCATAGTTTATGAAGGTCTATCATATGGCGGTATACAGAAATCCGTAGCTGTTCTGGTTCACGATTAAGCCATTTATGACGTCACAGCCAGAAAACTGTTTGAAACATAGTAGACGCTGTAATTCTGAAAACAATCAAGATATCAAAGATTGTGTCGGATTTCGTGAACTTCATATGGGACATTATGGGACATTCGTACCCAGTCTTGTTGTATGTTTTGTCTATTGTCTGTCATGTTCTTTGTCTCGTTGTTGTTTTGTGTACTTTTAGTCGCGATCAAGGATCTCAGCAAGAAGAAGGACGATTAATCGAAAGACATTGAATATTAACTCTTGAAGACTTAACAAGACTCTGCGGATATACAATTCACGTCGAATCGAACTCTGAAGATGAATTGAACGTCACATTTATTTAGTAGAGTGATCAAAGCATTGTATATAAGGAAAAGACGAAAGACTCTCAGGTGATCACGTTCAAATTTGTNACGTCGAATCGAACTCTGAAGATGAATTGAACGTCACATTTATTTAGTAGAGTGATCAAAGCATTGTATATAAGGAAAAGACGAAAGACTCTCAGGTGATCACGTTCAAATTTGTTGTAATTAGGAAAACTCTATGTTCTGAGATTCATGGTCATACGTTAAAGAAACGAACTTATTTCTCTCGGTTTTCCTAAACGGAAAAACAATACAGTCCTCTAGAGAACGAGCTAAATCGGTTTAGGGGTGCTCTCGCACCAATTCTCAACCCACAATGTAGAAAAGGCGAACCTATGTGGGGTATTTTCTAACATGGTACACGGCGAACCGGATGTTTCACGGCAAGAACTTATGTTTTCTTTTTATCACTTATTCGTGTATGTAATGTGTTTGTATTAACGGGTTCGAATTAAATATGGCAGAAAAGTTAGCCAAGCAGAAACGGATCAGGGCAGGGCATAGAGCCCACGTTAGCAAACTTTTGACTCAATCTAAAGAACTGATCGAACAAGAAAGACCATCTTTAACTGAAATCGAGCGTTTTATAGATACTTTTGCTGAAAAACTTGACTTGCTTAGAAAGCTAGATGACGATGTAATTTCACTCGTTAAAGATGAAGAAATCGAACCGCAAATTTTGGAAGGCGAGGAACTTAGGGACAAAATTCGTTATGTCAAAATAAAATTAACAGAAAAGAAAGGTGAACTAAAATCAACAGAAACAAATGCGCCTCTATCCCCGCCGCTTGCAGTAAGCAGTTCTACTCATTTGCCAAAATTGCAGCTTGAAAAATACAACGGCGATCCAAGGAAGTGGCAGGAGTGGTATGATTCATATGAATCCGCCATTCATGAAAATGAAGCGATTTCACCAGCTCACAAGCTAAGGCACCTTAAAACACTGTTAGAAGGGCAGGCTGCGGCAGCAATTTCTGGCCTAGCACTTACTGCTGCAAATTATTCTGAGGCAATTTCCGTGCTGAAATCAAGGTTTGCCCAAAAGGAAGCTATTATAGATGCCCATATGGAAGCACTCTTAAATATTTCTGCAATTTCATCCGAAAAAGATGTCAAGGGCTTGAGGCGAATTTTTGACAATATTGAGACAAATATTCGAAGTCTGAAAGCCCTGGGTATCGACTCAAGCCAGTACGGGGCACTTCTAATCCCCGTGGTAAAAAGAAAAATTCCAGAAGAAATAAGGCTTTCCCTTTCCAAAACCCTGAAAAAAGAGGATTGGACTTTAGACAAAATCTTGGAGCTGTTTGGTGAAGAAATAGAGGCCCGTGAGCGATGTTTACAAACAAACATTTCCGGGGCAAAACCCAGTCAAGTTTACAATCGAAATCATCCAGTCCCAACTGCGTCAGCGCTTGTAGCGACAGGGGGATCCATAACGTGTACTTTCTGCAAAAAAGCACACCCATCCGTAAACTGCAATATTGTTTCCAACTGTGCAGCACGAAAAGACATTCTGAAGAGAGAGGGGAGATGTTTTGTCTGTCTAAAGAAATCCCATCTTGCGAGACAATGCACGAGCAATATCCGTTGTTTTCGTTGTAAGAGAAGGCATCACGCGAGCGTGTGTGAGCAAACCCCCGGATCGATACAAACCATAGAAGAAAGAAATCCTTCAACCATTTCAAGTTTCGCACAATCATCGATTCAAACACAGACAAACCCAGTGAGAAGAGATATTGGCCAGTCTACTACGACTACAATGCTGATTGACGTCAAGAACGCGGTTTTACTCCAAACGGCCAAAGGGTATGTATCAGCGGCTTCTAGCCCAGATAAAACTGTTGTTTCTCGCATGATATTTGACTCTGGGAGCCAAAAAACCTACATTTCAGAGCGGTTACGTGACGCCCTGGGTCTTCCCACAATCAGCCGTGAAGCTCTTTCAATCAAAGTTTTTGGCACGGACGAAGGGACAACAAAATTGTATGATGTCACCCAGTTCTGCATTAGAAGTCCCTACTCAGACGAAAACCTCTACGTAACTGCACATGTGATCAACACCGTTTGTGCTCCACTGAAAAATCAAGTGATTCAGCAAGCAATAAAGCATCAGCCTCCATTAGCGAACCTCCCACTTGCAGATTGGCCTGAGAACGAGGCTCAAGATTCGAAGGTGGATATCCTCATTGGAAGTGATCATTATTGGCATTTCATGACAGGGGGGTGCGTACGGGGGGAGCATGGCCCAGTAGCCCTGGAAACAAAAATTGGTTGGGTACTATCTGGCCCAGTACCTTGGGATCGAGAAGCACAAAGCACGCAAACAAATTTGACGTTAACACATCTGCTGATGGTCAATGAAGAGCAATCAAAGGGAGATGAACCACCCAAGGAATCATTAGAGAATCAATTATCAAAATTTTGGGACTTAGAAAACCTGGGAATTTTGAAATCTGAAGACACAGTTTACCAGAATTTTGAGGAAGAAATCAAGTTTGTCAATGGCAGATATGAAGTGCAATTACCATGGAAAGAGCAACATCCCTTGTTACCAGACAATTTCAAGCTAAGCCAGAAACGATTTCAGAGTCTAAGCANCACATTTATTTAGTAGAGTGATCAAAGCATTGTATATAAGGAAAAGACGAAAGACTCTCAGGTGATCACGTTCAAATTTGTTGTAATTAGGAAAACTCTATGTTCTGAGATTCATGGTCATACGTTAAAGAAACGAACTTATTTCTCTCGGTTTTCCTAAACGGAAAAACAATACAGTCCTCTAGAGAACGAGCTAAATCGGTTTAGGGGTGCTCTCGCACCAATTCTCAACCCACAATGTAGAAAAGGCGAATCTATGTGGGGTATTTTCTAACAGATTGCCAATGAGCGCTTATAACGAAGTACCTGAATTTCCTTTCAAGCCATTAAATCAAACGAAAGATGCATCAACTAATTGTGCAATATTTTTTAAAGATTTGATTCCTATGCTCAAATCTTGTAAGGTCTACATAAAACTGCATGTGTACAAGTATTGACAGCTTTTCGTATGCACTGACTTAGTCAGTGCATGTCAAAAGCGGACAATACTTGTTCTGACTTGAACTAAACTTCTAAACTGATCAGCATTAATCAAAGCCATATATCTGATTCACGAATCTGATTTGAGAAATTATCAGTAAAATGCAGCTGGTTTGCCATCTTTTGTCATTGTTGTTTGAAAAATTGACCGCTAAAGGTGTAGTCTAGTCAAAATACAGTTCCTTTGAGTTGCGAGTAAGGTTTACAAAGCATGTGTCAAATAGTTGGTGATTTTTGGAAACGTTCTATGACAAGATCAACCTGTTTATAAGTACAGCGAAAAACAAAAGCAGATCAAAGCATAAAAACCTCAACTGGAAACATACCAGCACATAGCAGTCCTTGTCGAACGAGTCCAAACAGGCATTTACGGCAAATATCGCAAGTCTGAATAGTTGTAAATGTGTGTGCTTGTAAGTTGTGGCTTTCGATGGCATCTATTAAGAATAGAGTCATTTAAAAATAATTAAGAATATGCAGACATTTTTATCTAAAGTCTCAATAAATGGACAATATGGGCACATCGTCTGAATCAGAGCGAGTATAGAACCATATGGTGATAAAAGTTTCCCTGCACGACCAGAGGGTGGAGGTGAAGTTGCGGTTTCTAGTGCCAAGCGCTGGGATCGCAGAAGTAGAGAAGACTACTAGAATAGTCGAAAGTTAGAGAGACTTATGTAATGAGTCAATGTTCACAATGTTCACATGAAACTCAAGACTTCGTGCAGAAAGGATAGCTGCTTCATGCAGGAGTACAAGTGTACGGCTACCGTGTATTTTTGCCGCTTCTGCTCGAGTTTAATGAAGCATCAGCCTTACTAGGGGGAGGAATGGGGCAGCTGCAACTAAACCACTCAAATCTGAATTCAGCGTTTGATTGCATACATATCTTCTATACAAATTCCTATTGCTGTAGGTGTCTTAAGTCTTATGATTATACTCTTTTCATTCAACAAGTCAAACCACTGCAAGAAGATTTAAGCAAATCATGATGAAAAGATATTCACATAAATGTGACAACACTTCATCTAAATCTTTACCTCTTGCTTTGTCTAAAAAATTCTCCTCAGGTTCCTCAGTGAAAGGAACAACCGGGTTGCTTTTTTCAACCTAAGGAGACAAAACATTTGAATTAATTCCTGTTCTGGTAATGATTTTTAGTGACTGAAACAAATTATACTGTACAGCAAGGTAACCGTAGCAATGAAGTTGTAGGTGAAGACGAGGCAATTCAATTCAATTTTTGTGACGATTTACAATAGGCCTAAACAACAAAACTAACGTAGCTTCTTTGCAAGGATGTCGAAAAAGATGCCACACGATTGCGAAGCAACCAGAAAAGCACCTGTGCAGCGTGGGAATTTTATATAGCGTCCTTTTGAGTTTTTTCACATACTGCAACCCATGTTTCTTCATCGTATCTAAGCATATAGCGTAAAGCTCATTCTACTCTATATACTAAGTTCAACGTACAGTAGACTATGCACACAGACAGAGCAAAAACTGCGCATGCACGATCCTCTAACTCTCTGCAACATTTCTCAAAATTACACAACACTTGACATTTTTCGCCAAAGACTTAAACTCTTGATTTATCGTATCAAAAACTGATATATTCAAACACTTGCTTGTACCAGATACCAAGATGATGTCATCTTACGCAGTTTCTGCTTTGTCCTGCACACCCAAAAGAATGAAACCCTAATAAGACGTCAATAAGACGTATTTCTATAAATAGTTGGCCTTAATTAGCTTTATAGCTATAATTTCTTAGCCATCTTTAAATTAAAGAATTAAAAAAAAGAACGTCAGAGAAACTTCTTTTAAGATGTAGCGAAAACTTTTGACATATTCCGTTATATTACCCCTTTTTCAGCAGTCTTTATTGCCGTCGTTCAGTTCATTTAGATTTACACGTCTTGTTCTATCGTTGGTATTTTTGCATGTTGTTCCTCGCATTTTTATTTTTGTTTTTTTTGTTTTATGCAATTGCCATGGGGTTGTCATGCCGTTTTGCTCCTCATGGTATCGTGCCTGTAGTGTTGTATAGTTGTATAGTAATTAGAAAGTACAGTAGGATGTAACATGTATTGTAAAATTTTATCTGATTATAAAAAACGTTCTGTCTCCTGTCTACTCACTGGATTTGTTCCTTTGATGAGCTCTCTTATTGAATTGGACAAAGTCCTAACATCGAAGTCATGGGGTATCGCCAGCATCTAGAATACACGAAAACTCGTTAGTTGTGTGTTCATGCGACATGCAAAAGAAAGTCGTCAAGGATCTAAGAATGCATCAAAATTGCACCTGACAATTTGACAGATCGTGATCTTCTATAATGGCTCCTTAAAGGACAAGTCCGGGGTTTGTAAAATTAATGTTAGAAAACAAACTTACCTTATCCTGAATCAATTGATCAGTTTTTTTCCACATTTAGATTTGTGTTTCAGCTGTCAATCCAATAAACATCTTGGTAATTGAGGCCAAATGTCGCTGCCATTCGTCTCCATTTTTCCATGGGTACACGATAAGGAGGCTAGTCACGATTCAGAAGCGAGAAAACAATAGGGCAGCCTCATTCTCGAGTTGGACGTGACATCAGAACGCTCTGACCTTGTGCTTAATGACGTGACTATGCACTTGTCGCAGATTGTAAAACGTAATTTCGCAGAGAAAAGACATAAAAAGTTGGAAAAAATACGATACACCATTCATAACAGTATAATCTTTCATTTTATCATCAATCATACCAACCCCGGAATTGTCCATTAAAAGATAAACAAGAAGTCAAAGGAAATTTACGGATATAAAAGTGGCTCAAGCCACTTGCGGTCAAATTCTAGTCTATCAGATATCAGTATTTCCTGTTGACAGGGATCAGTCGCCAAATATGGTTCGGCGCATGTCAAAGCCTATTCTCTTTGCATGGCTATTGTTATCAAAGGCTCATATAGGCTAGATTCCCTTTAAGTTCAGCTGCTGTCGTTTTTGTGTTCTGATTAGATTTAAAGGACAAATACGGGGTTGGTATGATTGACGATAAAATGAAAGATTATACTGTTATGAATAGTATATGGTACTTTTTTTCAAGCATTTCTTGTATTTTCTCTGCAAAATTATGTATTCAAATAATCTGTTTGTGCGCAGTGACGTCATCTTACGTGCGCTGTGACGTCCACATTCAACCTAAATGAGGCTGATCTGTTGATAAATGAGGCTGAGAAATTACTGTTTTACTGATACAAACGACGTACAACACGCACAACAACATTATTTTTCTATAGGCTGATCTGCTGTTTGGGTGCGTCGTGACGTCATAATCCTACCTTTAAATCGTGGCTAGCCTCTTTATCGTGCAACCGTAGAAAAATGGCGCCGTAATTTAGCCAGTTGGGCATAACTTCTTCAACTTTATCAAAGGACAACAGCTGTCAGAAGTGCGCAAAGATAAAAAGACGTTGATATCTTGCTTAACCAGGAGGTAAGCTTGTTTTAAAACCTTCCTCGAAAATCGACCCCGGTTTTGTCCTTTAAGGTTTAAAGAAAATTATCATGCTTTTATAAAAAAAATTCGGCGGAGATAGTTACACCTAGAATTACGACGTGATTCCTTGTATTCGTTCAATATTTTTAATCTGATCCAATTCAATAAGCGATACTGAGACTTATGTAATGAGTCTAACTGACACCACGATTAAAACTTCATATTCTTAGTGAAATATGGACATACCTTTTTCAAATAAGCTTCATCAATATCATACAAACTTCCACCAACAATTCCTTTGTCTTTGAATACATGGATATATTGATATGCTCTGATGGATGCAAGCCAAGTCAAAACTTCTAGATTATCCCAATGTTCAACTGGCTAAAAATTCAGATATGGATACACATTAATACAAAAGACCAGTTGAATGAAAACAATCTCTCCAATAAAATTGTTACATGACTCAAAAGCGGTGTATCATATATGTTCAGTATAGTTGCGTGAATCTATTTTTGGTCATGATGGTTCATTTAAGGTTACGGTAAACGTTTGTAGGCCGAAAAAGCCAATTTTCGGATTTCTTCAAATCTCATAAGCCCAACTTTCAAGAAACACAAAGATGTGTCTCAGAATCTTGGTATGTCCTCTGGTCCGCCTTTTATAGCCCAATACAACTGTGGGAGGGCAGAGAAGTTATTTGCAAATTTATGACGGTGTATAATTTCAAGGGAAGGAGGAATTTAAAGAATCTGAGACACACTTTGGTAGCTTAGGATGTGCACTTCCTGTTGATATAAGTTAGATTTTGTTACGTTAAACGCAAGGGTACAAAATAGCGTTTGAAGGAGGTATGCTCTCTTAAGCAATAAAGTTGCTTGGAAAAAATCATTTTACAATCTTTGCCAATTATTTTGATATGGTTAGAATCCCTACATTTTTACGCATCGAATGATGTATAGTTTAACTAGATTCCACTAATAGCTTGGCTTTTGGGGAGAGAAAACCCAATCTTGTGCTACAAACCTTTACCGTAACCTTAAAACGTGATGTGCTCATAGCTCTATGTTATTATTATTATTATTATTATTATTATTATTATTATTATTATTATTATTATTATTATTATTATTATTATTATTATTATTATTACTATTATCAATTTGTTTAACGTTGGCAACTTACATAGCTACATAAAAAAGCTAATTCAAGCCAACAAATTAAATACAATGTTACATAAATACATATACAAGTAAAAACAAGCCAATAAAATACAAAAATCATATCAAATTACCAAGTTAATATAAAAATAGTGTAAACTATAAAAAGCCGAGACCGGGAACGTACTGCCTGCAAAGTCTGCAGTCGCAAACTTCATTGCTCCAATATTTGATTTTATTCTTAAATTGTTGCACAGAATTTGAATCCTTAACTTCCTGTGGAAGAGTGCCAAATACGCTGCCCTCTGTACCTGATTGTTTCAGTACCATGATTAACTGTATGTACCAAGAGAAGTAAGAATGTATTGGTATTTCTCAAATTATATGTGAAACTTCTTTGCAGGAAAATTTCGTCCATAAAACTGGGGTTTAAATTGTTAGTAGTTTTGAAAATTTCGGTCATTAGCAATTGCACATTTTTCTGATGCACTGTTACAGATTCAAATATCATTAATCCATCATAAGATAACCAATGGATCATGAAATTCTTCTATAAGGCACACTATATTTCAAGAATGTCTTTTAAAATTTGTGCTCGTTATCAAATCCTCTGGTTTTCCAGAAACCGTAAATTTCTGCTAACATTGAGTATAACTCAGCGACTATTGAACAGAAATTGGCAAACAAGGTATTAAGTTCTAAGTTGAAGGTTTTTCCATTAACTTAACGTAAAATGGGAAAATCAACATGAAAATTCCTCCACAGCAGCCTTGCAAACGTTAGAACGCTATTTTGGGACACCCAATACTGAAATATATTTGGCAGTTTGCCCGATCTAAAGAAGACCTTTCGTTTCGAAGTTATGAGCAATTTTCTGCACCTTTTTGCCTATTTTTAGGAAATTGCTTTTGATTTTGGTAAAAAATGCCCATTTTAGAATGGAAACAAAAGATTTCTGCTATCCCCGCATATACCCGAAGAGCTTGGCTATTCAATGAAGCATAAAAAACTCGATTTATCAAAAGAATTTGAGAGTACAGCCTTTTAAGAGGGAAGGGTATTTTTTACCTGGAGCAATTCGTTCAATAAAGCTGCTGTTTGACAATCAAAGAAAAATTAGAATTTTATAGTTGAGAGCAAGGGCCAATAGTAAATCTGCAAGGGCCAACTTGCAATAGTAAATCTGTCGAATTCATCTACACTTTTTACAACTTTGTACACGGTGTCCCAAAAAATTGTTCGACGTTTGATTAAATATTGAAAAATAGCGATAAAATTAACGGGCTCCATGGTAAGATAACCCTGTCCTTAAGACCTTAGATTAATTTTAGACACTAGAATCTTGCAAATCCGCTATAAAATCACGGAGTTATGAGTTTTTGAAGTTCAAGTTTGTTCGAAAGCTGAAACAAGAGGCTTCTCGATCGCATTTATAATGAAAGTAGCACGAGACTATCCTTTGTTTTGATTCCCGCGCATTTCAAGGCAAGCCAAATAGAAATTGGAAATAATTGTCGATAACCTAACTTTATCTAAAAAATTTCTCGCGTATGGAAACTTTGAGGAATTCTATCAAGAAAGTTTGGAAATGACTGTCTCTCGTTGATTAACCTTTGATGTTGTTTAGACACTTGCATTCTTCAGCAAATTTTGACAATGGTTACAGGAATCAAATAACTTCCAAAGTCCTGTTTGGTTCGCTCGGATATCAAAGAGAAGCATGATATTGGATAACCTACTTTTACCTCGATTTCGGAGCTTTTTATGCATATCAAGTCCTTTAGGGGCCCCTGGTTTCAGCTGCCACAAGAACTTGATCTTTAAAAGCTCGTAACTCGGTGAATTTTCAGCATGAGCGTAGGGGATGCCCAACGTTTAGGGGGGCTTATCGTGAATTTGGACCGAATATGATAGCTTCAATGAGTTAAAACAGCCCGAATGGAGCCTGAAATGAGATCAATTTTTCCTGATTAGATGGGCTGCAGCCCCCCCCCCCTAGCCGCCTGCCTCATACGCCTATGATTCTCGGTGGATTTGTAAGATTCTGGTGTCTAAAATTAATTCAAGGTCTTAGGGATAGGGCTATCTTACCAAGGAGCCCGTTGATTTTATCATTATTTTTCACTATTTAATTAAACGTTGAACAATTTGTTGGGATACCCTGTAGTAGTTGGTGGTTTCTGCTGGCATATTTGCTGATCAGAAAATGAAATGGCGATTGTCGTAATAAGAAAAATATTCTTTCCTATTAACAGGCAACTTAACAAAAACAATTTAAATGAAATAGTAATTAGAATTTAACAATAAGATATTTTGTTTTATTTTCCCAAGCGAGATTAGTTTACATTTGAAACATGTTGTTTCCTTATTACTTTATTTAGTCTGTGAAATCTCATTATGTCTTTGTGAATAAGGTATGCATAATAACTTGTTTTGTCTGCTTTATGATAAAGAACGCTCAATTACACAAAGGGGTGATGAGAACTTAGCAGATGCACTGTTCCACAACTGTTTGCAGTAAAGAACATACCGTAAAAATTCTATTTAGAATCGCTCTCCATTAAGCCCCTCCCTTCTAAGCCGAATTTTAAACAATCTGCCCTCACTATTAAGCCCCCTCCACTTATATCAATTGCGAGAAGTTACCAAAGATTTTCCACCTATTTAGTTAAAACAAGTTTTAACGTTAATTTTGATATGGTTTGGGATTAAAACTGTGTTGAATTTGTTTATTTGACTCGAAAAATTGTATGTTGATTCTGCAAAATATGAGGTGAAAGACCTAAAAAGCTATCATTCATAGCCTTGTCAAGTAACCTTGCGAATAATCCTTTTTCTAATAAGCTTCCTCTCTTTAAGCTCTCCTCTGGAGTCGCCGAAACTGTTGGTTTTGTTACCATCTTTACATTTCTTTTTTAGTTTTATCAAAGTCCAAATTATTTCTAGCAATAATAAAATTTTGCAAAATTATGTGAAAGACTTGGAATGGTAGCTTGAAACAACATGCATGGAGCCATAGGCTTTAAAAGACATCGTAAATCTTGCTCAGGAATCTTCATTTTACGATTTCACATGGACCTTTGACCATTGACCGTTGACCTATGATTCGTACATGATCACAAGATTAACTTCTAGCACAATCAACCATGTTAAAGAATTCAAAGGGACAAAAATAGGTCTACTTATAATTCCGTGCGACATCATAGTATGCTTCAAAACCAGGGAGCTAATAAAACATCAGAGTTTCACTGATTGGAAGCCATTGATAGGATAATGAATTTTCCTAAATTTAACTTGATCTTTCATGCAATGCCCTTAAAAAGTAAAATTCAGCATTACATGGATTTTCAAATTTTGTCAATTTTTCAAGCACCAATTCACCAATACACTTTTTTGGACACCGATATACCTTCAAGAGCAGAAAATCAAGGCTTACCTGCAAAAGATTCGACTTGTCATAATCAAACATATATTTTCGATCTGGATTACATTTCACTTTGTTAAAGTAGTGACTACAGCCAGGATGACTTGCAAAGTAACATTCTGAAATAAAATAATCTGGTGTAAAACTAATGGGATGGGATGTTGTTTTGGAACATATTCCCAGATAAACCACACGCATGAGGAAACGTATAATTTACTTGCCTAATTTGTGGTTTTTGTGTGTCAAATCTTGCGTGAGTTTTATTTTATTAAGGGCATTG
>REGM01000050.1:793585-804170 GCA_004194415.1 Aurelia aurita
TTCTGTGCACAGCATCGTTCTCTTCACGTGAGTTATCACAGTGGAACAAGATTCTTCGTGAGTTATCACAGGGGAACAAGATAACGCAGTACACTGCGAAGCACTATGCGCAGGCGGTTAAGGTCAGTCATTCAAAACAACATGGCCGCTCATGCAAGATTTGACACACAAAAACACAAATTAGGCGAGTAAATTATACGTTTCCTCGTGCGCGTGGATAAACAAAATCTATGGCAAAGGATTAAGATCATACAGTAAAGTAATGCGCTCTTTCTATTGGGAAAAAAACTTAAAAATTACTTTGAGAAGTAAACAATAATAAATCATGCATTAAGCTTTCCACCTTACTCGTCTTAGGGCCTGTTTATATGAGGGAAAACACCTCACCAGACCTGGGGCTGACAGGCGAGATTCCACCTTCCCATAGAATGCTTTGTAGTTTTCATTTCACGTTTATATGACGAACGTACAGTACAACCACCAGTATAGTGAGATCTCACCTCACCAGAGGTGAAATCTCACCTAGGTGAGGTGAAATTTTTCCATATAAACGAAACACCACCAGTATAGTATGGTGAGGTGAAGTGGTTCATTCGTTGATTCTTATTAGTTAATTTGGTCTGATTTCATGGAAGAGAGACCTTACTCCATGTCGCCTCTCAGCTCCGGGTCTTCCAGGTGAGGTGTTTTTCCTCATAACAGGCCCTTAGTATGATACATCAGATAATAACCAAAAGACGAAGCAATCCTTTCATACTAAGCTGTGTCTTGTAATAAAACAATCAAACCAATCAAAGATGCATACAATGATAAAAGGATTTGATAACGCACACAAGTATTTGGTTGATCAGCGCATCTATTCTTCATTATAAATGTAAGGAAAGCAGTTAGTAAAATAAAAATCTACTAGAAAGTCCAGGAAAGCATGGTGGCAGAATCACAGCATAGTGAATAACATGGTTAAAAGATGACATCTTATGTCATCAGTTTAAAAATAGCCTATTGTATTTGATACTCCGAGGCATGCCCAAAGAAACTAAAACCCAAAGAAACAATGACGTTTTTTTGGTTTCCTTCGTCCTATTTATACGGTAGACTGCACCACATCGCTTAGGTCATTCACTTTATCAATACAGCGTAGGAAGATATAGAAATGGCTGCTGGATTTCAGTGAGTTGAAAGAGTAGCACAGCAGATCACAGCAGATCAGTGTACAGAATAAACAATATCTACTTACCACTACACCAGAAGCATGAATGTTTTATTCCCCAAATATAATCTTCACCTGTTTGAAAAAATTTGAGTTAACCAAAAATATCTTTTTCTCAATTACTGTAGTTCATGAATACAACTCTAGGGCATATATTCAGCAACCACACATTCAGCAAAAAACCTTCAGGTAGAGAGTAGAAAGATATATTTTCTTTTGACAGTAAGCAAATTATAGAAAAAGAAATATGCATATACTTGGGTGTCCCAAAAAAAAGTATACAGATTTGGTCAACCCTAGCGATGAGAATTTAGCGCGAATCAATCCGAAAACATTTTTAAAATATGGCTTGATAGTCAACTTGAACTATAGATACCTTGTTTGTTGACATTGATGCTTTGAGAGTTGAAAAATATTAATCTTCAAAGGACAAATTTGCCTCAACCTCCAAACCAGAGCTTTGGCGTTTTGGCCTAAGCAAAGTCTTGAAGCACAGTGAATAAGTCAACAATAGACTTGAAAAATTTGGAGGAAGAAAAATAAAAATTGCACAACAAATACGTTATAAAAAGTATAATTTACGTGACACCTATCATCAAGGGAGCTCCGAAGTAAACTTCATTCATTTTAATATCAACAATCTATTTCACGAAGTTTACTTTGGAGTTCCCTTGATGATAAGTGTCACGTAAAATATATTTTGTAAAACGCATCTGTTGTGCGGTTTTTAATTTCCTCCTCTTGATTCAAATGTTTTTAAGGCTATTGTTGACTTATTCACTGTGCTTCAAGAGTTTGCTATGCTTAGGCCAAAACGCCAAAGCTCTGGTTTGGAGGTCACGGCAAATTGATACTTTGAAGATTAATAGTTCAACACTCAAAGCATCAATGTCAACAAACAAGGTACTGTATCTATGTTCAAGTTGACTATGGAGGCATGGTTTAAAAATGTTTTCGGATTGATTCGCGCTAAATTCTCATCGCTAGGGTCGACCAAATCTGTATACTTTTTGTTGGGACACCCGGTACAAAATCCTAAAACATTTTTGTTAAATAAAAATAGTCCTGCTAGTTAAAACAACATCATATTGTTGCTATGATATTTTACTACAACCAAAACTTGCTTTGCACAAAAAAACATATATTAAACGTCAAATAATCTTTAAAGCCTACAAAAAAGATCTAACTTTTCTAAAAAATTGCCCAAATGTTTAGAAAGTTCATATTTGGTGTTACTATTTTGAATGCCTAGCAACAAATCAGTAAGAAATATAACCGCTTACATTGGGGGCACCAGACTGGTTTTACAAATGTCACCTTTTCCACCTTATGATTGTTTACCGAAATATTTTTCCATAAATCATCTGCAAAAGAAAGAAAAATAGAAAATTAAAACAAGTTTACATTGGAAAAAATAGCGCCAGATGTTTTACATTCAAGCAAATTTTTCTTGGATATTTATCCCTTTGATCTAGAAAGAACGGCATCCAAAAAACATAGAGTAACATATTGATCAACATAGAACTGAAAAAGTATAGATTTCTGGAAACTTAATTCATGTTGCCTTTGTTGAGATGCGTATCACATATTATTTGAATTGGAGGATTAAATAATCAAGTGGGTGGCAAGGTGAAGTTATAGTTTTTAGCGCCAAGCGCAGGGATTACAGAAGTAGCTAAGCGCTAATCGAGTCCACAACCCCTTGTCATGACACTCTAGAGGTGCTGGTGGGGTTTGAACCCCGCCCCCTGATGTTCTGGCAGCAAAGTCAGTGGATTACAACACAACACAGCATAGCAAGCTGTTGCTATTTGTTCCTTTTCTTGGAAAAAGGGTCTACTCCTAGGTTACTGTTTACGAGACAGAAGAACCACCTCGAGATAGAATGATGGAGGAAATAGACAATAACACTAAAGATGGCGGCTCCAAAGACCCTGTTGTGTTTGCTGCAAAGCATGCTGGTAAAAAGCTCCCTGATGGCTACCTAACAATGCAAAACGTTCAGTTTGCCGTTTCGACAAGCTAGCTTGACTTTAAATCAACCTTGAATTCAAATGCAACAGTTCGAAAGGAAACCTTTCCAAAGCAGAAAAAGTAGAGTTTCGAGTCGAATTGAAGCTTTAATTAAAGATTCGCGTCTGAATTACAAAATTGCCCTATTTGTTTACATTGATTCCTTGTTCCAAACTTTACCACAGCTAGCCAGTTGAAACTGCAGACCAAAATTACTTTGTTGATAGGTGGTTGTCAGGGAGCTTTTTACCAGCATGCCTTGCGCGGCCGCCATCTTTCACGTTATTGTCTATTCTCGTGCAGGGAGCATCTTCCCTATCCATATCGGAACTTAGCAGTTTGACAATAGTATAGCTGCATATGAAACAACTGCCCAACCAGTACGATAGTAAGTTGCTTTCTACACTTGCCTTTGCTTAGCCTTGGCGCCCTGTCTGGTTTTGGGGGTCTAGGAGGCGGAGGTGGTGGTGTATAATCTTCAACAATTGATACAAAAGTACCAGGAAACTGTCCATGTTCTCCACTATTTTTGTTTGTTCCCATTAGCCATCCATTTGGATCCAATATTGGTTTTGCAACCACACATAAATCACCCCTGTGGAGCTCTATCTCTCCTTGTTCTTGTGGAGGATAGTCATGTTCTGCTACAAACGTAACTATTCCAACATTTCCATTTATCAAATTGGACATTATTGTTCTTTATATTTTATATTGCCTTATTTTCAGATCAGAGCCACAAGCTATAGTTCGAGTCAAATCAAGTATCATCAGAATCGGATCAATATGCTAGAATAGCTCAAGGGTATCTTTCAGTGCCTATCCATTTGATCATTTGGTCTTGCTTTCTATCCAGCAGCAGTCTACTGTTCAGTTGTCAATACAGCGAGTTTTCAGAATTTAGGACCTATGTTTCAGGAGGCAAAGCAACACGAACTTCCGGGTTTGCAGCAAAGTATTCAAGCATAAACCCAAGTAGTTTTATTTGGGCATTTGGTCTAGCAAAAGGCCTAATAAAATGCCGCCTTTCTTGTTCCGTGTACAGTGCAAAGCTATGTCAAAACTACTAGCTCTGTTTGTTGGTTTACTGAACGTTCACATTAATAAAAAGACTTTAAGAAAATTTGCAAATTTCTTCCAGGCATTTGATTTTTAAGATACTTGGCTGTCCTCAAACACTTGATAATTAAATTCCGGAAGCGTTGTTGGTTGTTGTCGTCAGGTTGGTTAGGCCATCATGAAATTCCACGATGTTTTAGCTTCCACTTTTCTCTCCCAAGCAGTGACAACTATTTCTTGCATCTCTTTGGTCTAAAAGAGTATGATAAAGCTCTGGAATCCAAGTATTCAGCAGTAATATGTCTATGAGAGTAATATCAGTTGTTTTGCTGCAGCCTTCCTAGCTGTGTGGGCGCTTCACTGATATTTCAGAGTCTGGAAGGGCATCTGACACTGATGCGCGATTTCATGCGCGAAAACGCGGGAGACGCTGCGAGGCAGAGAGACAGGAAAAATCCTATCGAATTTTTTTTTCCGCAAGTTGACTGTCAAATTTTGACCTCTGACTAAATCGATGGTGCATTTGCGCTTGTTTTGAGTTATCAAACGTTGCCTAGTTTAGCAGAAAAAATTTATTGCATATCGAAGAACACAGTTCCTATACTTCATTTCTATCTAATAATTTTGGTTCTGTCATTATTTGAGTACTCAAAGTGTCTTCATCATCATCATCATCATTTATTTATTTATAAAGTAGGCTGAACAAAGCAATAGCTAAAATTACAGCTAATTAAGGCCTACAAAGGGTTTCCTGCTGTTCCTGGGAGTTTCATAAAATTCTTGATGTTCACATCCTCTACCCTCGTGAACATTCACGAGGGTTTCCTGTCTGAAGGGTTTCCTGCTGTTCCTGGGAGTTTCATAAAATTCTTGATGTTCACATCCTCTACCGTCGTGAACATTCAAGACAAAGTTTTATTGGTTTTATGAAGCCGCATCACGGTCTAGACATTACTCAAGTACCTTTCGAGTAATACAATTACAAGAAACAAGTGAAAATAAAATGAAAACATTCTTCAGATTTCCTTTCCTTGATTCACAAGTTCTGAGGTTTCTTAATTTTTTTGGTGATCTGAGAGTTGAGAAGTTGAGTTGCTTATAAAGAATTTCTTACAAAAAACGCGTGCCCTATCATTACGAAAAGAACAGTTGCTTGACTACCACGACAACCTTTCTGTGCAGGTAAACGTAACAAGGTAGTAGACTTAGTAGACCTGGCGAGGGTGGCGGGGCGGGAAAGTCCAATTTACTTGGTCTAGTACCAGCAAAAGGGGTAAATAGGAAAAGAAACAGCAATGATAACTATATTAATACAAAGTTTCATGAGCCTGCGCACAGGCAATCACAAAGACTACCTTTTTAATAATTCTGGCTAAATTTCACTCCTACAAAAAAATTTCACCGGCTTAGTCTAATTTGTGTACCCTAATCAAGGGTACAAACGCGCGAACATGCAACAGATCAAACCAACGACAACTACGAAAACCATTTACGAGATCTGGGATCTACTACTAAATCTATACGAGTATGTATGGTGAACGTTGCAGTGTATTGCTCTATTAGGAATTACTGTCACCTGTCACACAGACAACCATACACAATTGTTCTAAACAATTCATAAAGTGAGAAGTTTCAAAGATGGCTGTATCTCACTCTCCTTCGCAGAGGCTGTATTACCGGAGGACGGATAGATATGATCATTCGTCCTAGTAATACAGCCTCTGTGAAGGAGAGTGGCTGTATCTGTAGGTTGTACAAGATTTTAAATCAATCAACCAGTCGACCAGCCAAGAAACACAACGTTATCTATGGTCTCCGTTATAACCTGAATTAGGTAGATCAGTCTTTGCAAATAATTGAACCTCCTCAACCTGGTTCGGAGGGCCTATTTCCTGTTTCCTACGTCAATGCTGAAAAAAAGGCTGCCATGCTGGATTCAACAGCCTCCTTTTGGGTCATGGGAACGAGGTTGGAACCTCCTAACACGATGAGCAATAAGTAAACCAGATAACGTCGCTCTTTGCATTGCCTTACACGGTGGACTCTCTTTGCTTGCAAATTCATATTTCACAATTTTTCTTAAATCATAAAAAATAGGGTTCTTCCTTATGTAAAATCTATCGAAAACTTCGTTGTTCGTTGTTTCAAAAGAAAACGTCTAGCTAGTAGCTACGCTAAAGATCTAACAGAACACACGATGTTCCTCCGTACTTGTACGAATGATGTTGACAAACTTCATAAAGTTCTTAACCATAGAAATAGGATGTTCTTAACATTACAGACCATGGAAGTTCCACAATTTGGGCTCCAATTGACAAACGTCAAAACCAGTTGCACCCTCGTAGAATCTATCGAAAACTTCATATTTTTTGGTTGCTTTGATTTCGACATCGTCTAACTAAGCTAAATGAGGATCGCTGTTTCTCTAATGGTATAATGGTATTTGCATATTTCCCAACATTAAATATCACGCTGTAGAATTATCTCTCAGCTCTTCAGCCCTTTTTTTAAATTCCTGTGCTTTCTCTACATCTTTCTCTACCCCATCTCCTATCTTGTACATCCTACTAACATTGGCACATGCCCAAGGATGTCCTAGTTCACACGTTTTCAAAGTAAGTTCGAATGCTTTTGTTGAGTCCTTCGCCACTCCATTCTTGCCAGTGAGATAGATTGAGCTAAGGTTAAAACAAGCAGCACGATGGCCTTTATCACACGCTTTGGTAAAGCATTCTATTGCCTTGTCCATATCCATTTTAATGTTTGATTGCTCGTGACCACTCTGGTAGATCATTCCTGCATTGTTGCATGCACCTATTGAATCTCCTTCACAGCCTTTGTTGTAATACTTCAGTGCTTCTATGAAATTCCTTTCTGAAAAATGAATAGAGAAGTGGTCAGACTAGCGGGAAAAGGTCTAAAGCAAAGAACCTCCTTGAACCACTAGCATTGAAGAACAGATCAAAGCACAAATATATATCTACCTTGAATAAAAGCTTGGCCTTTCTATAGATTTGTTTTTGAATTCTCGCATATATTTTATACAGAATTGTGCTGAAGCTCTGCATTTGTTGAGTCATTCTAATTCAACTTTTTCAGAAAATGTAACTACTGTAAATTAGAATAACAAAGCTGTTGTTTTACATTATTACTTCACATCCCACAAGAATCTTGCCCTGTTACCTTGCTCTTTAAAGTCATACAGTTGAACCTTGATAACACAAACAATGTCACTTCGACCTACTTGTTATCTCAAACGATTTAATATTTCCTTTGAACAACTTGTTAACTTGACCAAATGTCCGTCTCCCTTGAGAGTTGGAATGACTGAGGTTAAATCGTATTAAAAAATAAACGAAAATATGAATAAAAAGTTTTTGTGTGTTCTGTAAGTGAGCGTAGATTTATGAATCACGATGCTTCAAGCATGCACATATTATCAAGTCAAATGAATTCTACTAAATACTCGAAAGAAAATTGTTACTGTGTCCATTTGATCATATTTATGCTTAGACCGAGTATAACTGGATAATCAAATGATACTGCTTGGTTAAAGGGAATGTAAGCATATATAAGCCTTTGATAAAAATAGCCGTTCAAAGACAATAGACTTTGACACGCGCCGCACTATATTTGGGTAACTCAACTACATCAACAGGGGATACTGATATCTGATTGGTTAGGATTTAACCACAAATGGCTTGAGCCACTTTCATATGCTTACATTCCCTTTAAGTATAAGCTTCAAATCTTTGAAAAGCTATTTAGTGTAACTGGCTATTACATCTTTGCATTGAATGGTTTGAAAAGAAATTTAAGTACTTTACAGTAGTAATTATACCATTGAAATGTTCAATATCTTCGTTATTTTCAAAACTCACAGCGTTTTTTCATTTATGAAAAGAACTCAAAACAAATTTTTGAAAGAAATTGAAACCATCATCACTTCAAAAGTATTGGAGAAAAAATGGTAGAATTTCAAGAGAACCATTGCTTATGTTTGACAATAATACAGTGGTAAGCAGAGGTCTGTCGCTCTATTGGTTTCCAATTTAGAAATTTGATGATGTCACAATCTCAAGCAACTTGAAAATTAAACAAAAAAGGTAAATTTGAAAATGATCAAGATATAAAAAAAGTGAACAGCAGAATGACAGAAAGCACGTAAGTTCCTTTCAATCCTTTCAATCCAAATGAAGATGTAATTAATGGTCATTTATATCAGCTTTTTAAAGATCTGAAACCTAGGGTCTGCAGGGGTAAAGTGGGTAGGCTGGGGGCAAAATGGGTAGTGTTGATTGCTGGAAAACAGGAGACTGTGAACTGATAAATCAACATTCACGATGTCAAGGAGTGTAGTTCAAACAGTTGTAGCCAGAGGAAATCTGTGAACAAAGATTTTAACAAAGTTTGTTCACATTTTTTGCTCTACCCATTTTACCCCATGCTTATCCATTTTACCCCTGTAGAAACTTTGCTGTTTGCTGGTAGAAATGAGTTAAATTAACTTGGCTTGTGGCAATCACAATGAGAAAAGGAGTGTTTTTAACTTATTTATTAGTGATCAGTCATAACAAAATCACCTTTTGCATTGGAATAAATGTATCCCAATGAGAAACAGCTGTGGGAATGATTTCTTTCATCACAATTTGTCTTAAATATCTTTGATGCTTCTTCTGTATTTCTTTCAACTACTTGATAAAACTCTCCAAGTTCATGGCAACCTACAAAGAAAGTTATTGTTTGATTAGTATCAGCACGCGCACGAGGAAACGCTTAATTTGTGTTTTTTGTGTGTCAAATCTTGCGTGAGCGGCCATGTTGTTTTGAATGACTGACCTTAAGGTTACTGCCCTGGTTAATATGACCAAAAGTATCATTTTCCAATTGTTTCCTTTTATCAATAATGCCGGGTCGAAGCTACAATTTGAAACCCTCCCAGTCAATATCTAAGCACTGGAAGTAATGATAATTCTTAGTTAAAGATAAGAAACTAGAAGTTACAGTAGAGATTTGTTCCTAAATAGGAAGGGATTAACGATAATCACTTGACCTTCAAGATGAAATGATTGGGTGTTAATCCACCCGTGGGATGTTAACTTTCGCAACTTTGCGACGTTGTTTCGATTTATTGGCATTAGTACTTAGTCACACGCTTCATGTTGCTAATGGCCTTGACCCGGTTTATTTTGTGGTCTGATGAGCATTGCAAGCCACGTTTTTAAGAGCCTTTACTAAAAGCCAGCTTTCTCGGAACTGAAAAATCCTCTAGTAGTAGGCACTACAGTAAGTTCCTATTTAGGACCCGCAGGACCAATCAAATGATGATAAATTTGGCACAGTGGGAGATAATGCATGTAGCTACCAAAATGTGTCTGCGTTTTCTTGACAATCCACTGGTCTGAATTTTAGACCAAACAAAGCTGCTGCGAGGGCTAAGAAACTTAATGCAATTATTGCGGAAGCTATAGCTTGCAAAGTGGATATTATATCAAAATTCTCAGACACACTTTGGTAAACAAGGAAACGATCTTCCTGGGGCTTCATGCTGAGCAGCCTGTGGTGTGATCACTAAAACAATAGGTTTTTATTACAGGGGGTGCTCTCTCCTCGAGTAGTTTATCTACTGAGAGAGCTCCTCCTTTAAGAAATTCTTTCATGCAAATCTCTAATCTCTTAGTTGTGTACCATCATATACCGGGTGTCCCAAAAAAAAGGTAACGGATTTGGTTGGCTCCAGCAATGTGAATATAGCTTTGATCGATGGCTAATCACTCTCAAAATGTTCCTCGATAGTTAACTTGAACATAGATACCTCGTTTGTTGGTATTGGTGCTTTGAGAGCAGAGATATTGATCTAGATAGCTCAAATGTGTACCCACGTGCAAACCAGAGCTTTTGCCTTTTGGCCTAAGCAAATTCTTGATGCATCTCGAAAGTAAAAACTGAAATTAAAGAACAATAAAAAAACTGCCCACTGGGTGACTGGGGGATGATTTTTGGCAAACAGAATGTAATAAGATGTAACAATTTTCAAATTTTATGAAGGATATCGTTGATTTATTCGCTGTGCCTCAAGAATTTGCTTAGACCAAAAGGCCAAAGCTCTGGTTTGCACGTGGGTACAAAGTTGAGCTATCAAGATCAATATCTCTGCTCTCAAAGCACCAATACCAACAAACGAGGTATCTATGTTCAAGTTAACTATCGATGAACCTTTTGAGAGTGATTAGCCATCGATCAAAGCTATATTCACATTGCTGGAGCCAACCAAATCCGTTACCTTTTTTTTGGGACACCCGGTAT
>REGM01000050.1:804424-815561 GCA_004194415.1 Aurelia aurita
TCTCGAAATTAAAAACTGAAATTAAAGAACAATAAAAAAACTGCCCATTGGGTGACTGGGGGATGATTTTTGGCAAACAGAATGTAATAAGATGTAACAATTTTCAAATTTTATGAAGGATATCGTTGATTTATTCGCTGTGCCTCAAGAATTTGCTTAGACCAAAAGGCCAAAGCTCTGGTTTGCACGTGGGTACAAAGTTGAGCTATCAAGATCAATATCTCTGCTCTCAAAGCACCAATACCAACAAACGAGGTATCTATGTTCAAGTTAACTATCGATGAACCTTTTGAGAGTGATTAGCCATCGATCAAAGCTATATTCACATTGCTGGAGCCAACCAAATCCGTTACCTTTTTTTTGGGACACCCAGTATGTAATTTTGTCTTTGTCTTCTACCTATTTTGCTGTGTAAATTTATATTTATATGTAACCTGTTGTTGTTTTGTTAGAAAGATTTGGATGTTGGAATTTTAAAATGAAATGAACTGAACTGAATCTATCGGCTTAAGTTATTTTCGTGATTCTACGGTCTTGCTGGGGGTCCTAAATAGCCTTTGAAGGAAGGGTATTTTAAAATCATGATAACTTTGATAAATGATTTACTGACGTTTTTTTCAACTAGATTTCCACATAGGGGTATTCCTAATTAAATTACGCATCGAATGACGTATGGGTTCGCTATCATCCACGCACAGTACGGTCCCTCAGAGGAAAACACTGAAATTACTGCCGTGAGGGTGGGCAGTAACCTTAACCGCCTGCTCATAGTGCTTCGCAGTCACCATGCGCAGCCGGTTAAGGTCAGTCATTCAAAACAACATGGCTGCTCACGCAAGATTTGACACACAAAAAACACAAATTAGGCAAGTAAATTATACGTTTCCTCGTGCGCGTGGTATCAGAACCATTTTCCACTGTCATATCATTCCAGTGCAGATCACATACAGATGTATATTTTTATAAGAAACTAAGAATTTGTACCAGTACTGAAAGTTTCTCAAAATTATCAGATTTTGAGTTCTCAAAGTTCCTATGAGTTTCTGTGTGAGTTCCATGACAATCTTCATGTTTACTTCCAGTACACTCACAAAACTTTCAAAACGACATTTTTTTAGCATTTCCAATCTTTAGGCATTACTCAAGTACACTCCAAGTATGGGATTCAGGAAACAAGTGAAAATGAATACAAACATGCTAAGGATTTCCTTGACTAAAATAAATAGTTGCTTAAATAATTTGTTCTCAGTATTGACGTTTCTTAATTTTTAGCGATCTCATAGATAGTTGAGTTTCTTATTAAGAATTTCTTATAAAAAATGTGTATTATAATATTGTTCTACGATGTGCTGCAAAAGGCACATGATATGCTATGCAGTGTGGTGTATTCAGCTCAGCTCTGGAATACTACACTACATACAGTGAATTTCCTTTGCTTTAAACTGTGCAACAGGCATGCTGTGCTGCATAGAAACACCACTCTCCCTTTTTCCATAAAAGACCTAAATTTGCATTTGAAATAATTCGTTTTAGTTGCTAAAAAAGCTCCCCACCCCTCCCTCTGATTCGTTGTTATTCCCTAACTTCTGCACTATCAGCAACCTGGCATTTACTCAAGATTATACTGTAGGTAAAAGGTAACAATAAAATAGGACTTTCTTCTTTCAAATAAAATCAAAATATACTATAGGCCCAACCTTCTCTTTTGCCTCTATCGCAGTCATGCGTCAGGAGTTCTCTTAGTTGTTCGACGTATCTTTTTGCTTCATCTTCTTCATTACTTCCAGGTGAAAGAAACTCTTTTATTCGTTGCATTCTTTAGCCTTGTTGCATGTGGAAGGAAATACTTATTTATGTAACAAAATAAAAAATCCCCAAAAGAGACTACCATTTTACAAGAGCCTCAGTTTCAAGGAATTGTGACTTTGAACGAGGCTACTCAAAGAGGGACGACTGATTGTAAACAAAGATGGCTGACACAAAGCTACTGCTCGAAGTTGCAAATTTTGCAGCAATAAAACACAAAGATCAAAGACGAAAAGATGCAGAGAAAACTCCATACATAAATCATCCTATTGGAGTTGCACATATTCTGAGCAATGAAGCTGGAATAACAGATAGTGAGGTCTTGGCTGGGGCACTCCTACATGACACTGTGGAAGACACCAATACAACATTCGAGGAACTGGAGTCGAAGTTTGGCCCTGCAATACGCCGAATTGTTGAAGAATGCTCAGATGATAAATCTTTGGGCAAAGAAGAGAGGAAACGACAACAAATAGAGCATGCTTCTCATTGTAGTCCTAAGGCAAAACTTGTCAAGTTGGCGGACAAAATATACAATCTACGAGACTTGAATAGAGAGACACCGCAAGGCTGGTCTGCAGACAGAGTCCAAGAATATTTTGTTTGGGCATCGAAAGTTTTCCATGGTTTAAAAGAAACTAATGAAACTCTTGATAAACTTTATAAGGATTTGTTGAAGGGTAGAAATGTAGAAGAAAGGTGATTGATATTTTTTACGTTAATAATGCTTATCGCCATAACTCCATCTCTCAATTTTTTATGACGCCACAAATTTTAGAAAAGTTGTTTTCTATCACAGAAACGTACTTCTTTTAGGAAGGAGACAAAATCCTTATTGTCACTTAAGCTGTTCAAACCAGGAACAGAGAAGAGACAGAAAGCTCATAAATCATCAGACGACATTATATCAATGAAAGTAAAATTTACGAATAAAGATGTACAAAAGATAATCAATTTTTTAATCATTACTGAATCTATTAATTTAGTTATTTATCTATCTGTATATATTTATATATCTCAAAAATTGCCATAGTCTAATAGCACTAATCAAATCTCTTGCAATTAAAAAAGCGTTAAGTCTCTTCTGTCTCATTGTAGATCTTGCTCGTATACAATGCTTCACCTTCAATTTATATCTTCAGCTTAAAGAATAGCATCATCTTCCTCATCTTGGAGCCAGAAATTGGACACGAAACAACCAGACTCTAGAATCTACTGCGTTCAATCCAAATAATATATCTCAAGCAACAACTCTCGGTGATTTAAAATTTACAATCCTTTGAATTGCTATTGCTTGATTTTAGAAGCCAGAGAAATCTTTTTGCAAATTGCTGTTTATGGTAGCGACATTAGACTAGTAAAATCTTTTTACAACACCCCCGTACTGATCTGCTACAGCTAAAGTATGTAGTTTATTCGGAATCCTCTAATTCAACTTCGACCGTTTTCAAATTCGTTATTGAAGATGCTATCCATTTTGGTGTTTTGATCACCATTGCTTCTTCTCCCTCCACTTCAGGTTCCTTTATTTCCTCGTTTATTTCATAATCGCCAAGCTGCTCACAACCGTTGTCAAACAGAAATCTTGAATAGAAAGAAATTAAAACATTTGAATAAAGCTCAAAAGAAACAAGAAATTGAGAACAGATGAGATAGATCAATCAAATATGTATACTGGATGTCTGAATGTTTGAATTGCAGACAGATGATGCATATGAGAATTATAGTGCCTTCGTTCACCTTGCGAATAATATAATAAAATTCCGCTGGCAGATGTTTTGATTCATCCTTCCGATGTCAATATCTTGCTTCAAATTAATAAAAAGGTGGTGCAAATAGCTATTAGATCTTCCTTTGGGTTAAATAGTTTGAAAGAAACTTTAGGTGCTTTGTTATAATTTTACCATGAACTTTAGTTTAGTTTATGAATGCATATGGTAGTAATCACAAGTTTTTCGCTCTTCTTGTTTAGAATTTCGGTGGCGTCATAACCTCAAACGAGTTGAAAATAAAACATGATGTGATTTTGAAAACGCAGTAGTTTACAGTAGAATTACAGCAAAGCACCTGAAGTTCCTTGCAATCCATTCAATGCGCAGAAAGAGGTAATGGCCATTTGCATCTGCTTTTGAAGATTTGAAGCATATGCTTTGGATGGTTGCCCCTTTGGATGGTAGTCCTACATGGTAGGCCCTTTTCGCATGCAGGTCGAGTGAGTTGGCCAACGAGGCTTTCAGCTTTGTTTTGCAGTTTGCTATATTTATATCTACTGTTCGACTAATCGACCATAGAACTTCTATAATTTGCAATCGCTAGTCGATTTGTATTGGCCTGTCAATCAAATGAATCTGATGCTATTGTTGCAAAATCTTCTCTTGTTTGGCAGAACGATCAGAATGATCACCTTGNCCCCAGGGGGGGGTACTCCCTAACTTTCAATACGGGGGGGTCCATGCCACTATTTCTTTACTGACCCCTAAATATTAAGCCTAATGTTTTGGGGACCCCAAATATTGAGTCTAATGTTTTGGAGACCCCAAATATTGTTATTTATTTCTGGGGCCCCTAAAATGTTTTTGAATGACTTCAACTTGAGCTTCTTGATCTTTCTCGGATTTTGAATAATACCAAAACATTTATTTCATGACTCACAACTTCAGGGCCATGCTGCATTCCATGTGAAGTCAATGCAAGACATTGCATCAAACTGCACGATTCTTCCTTTCTTCAGATTTGTGGACCCCAAATATTGAATTTTTGTCGATGTTGTTATTCACAGACCCCAAATATTGATTTAACATAAGATTTCGGACCCCAAATATTGGCACGGACCCCCCCGTATTGAAAGTTAGGGAGTACCCCCCCCCCCTGGGATGTATACTGGATGTCTGAATGTTTGAACTGCAGACAGATGATGCATATGAGAATTATAGTGCCTTCGTTCACCTTGCGAATAATATAATAAAATTCCGCTGGCAGATGTTTTGATTCATCCTTCCGATGTCAATATCTTGCTTCAAATCCCCTTCAAATTAATAAAAAGGTGGTGCAAATAGCTATTAGATCTTCCTTTGGGTTAAATAGTTTGAAAGAAACTTTAGGTGCTTTGTTATAATTTTACCATGAACTCTAGTTTAGTTTATGAATGCATATTTATGAATCACAAGTTTTTCGCTCTTCTTGTTTAGAATTTCGGTGGCGTCATAACCTCAAACGAGTTGAAAATAAAACATGATGTGATTTTGAAAACGCAGTAGTTTACAGTAGAATTACAGCAAAGCACCTAAAGTTCCTTGCAATCCATTCAATGCGAAGAAAGAGGTAATGGCCATTTGCATCTGCTTTTGAAGATTTGAAGCATATGCTTTGGATGGTTGCCCCTTTGGATGGTAGTCCTACATGGTAGCCCCTTTTCGCATGCAGGTCGAGTGAGTTGGCCGCTTTCAGCTTTGTTTTGCAGTTTGCTATATTTATATCTACTGTTCGACTAATCGACCATAGAACTTCTATAATTTGCAATCGCTAGTCGATTTGTATTGGCCTGTCAATCAAAAGAATCTGATGCTATTGTTGCAAAATCTTCTCTTGTTTGGCAGAACGATCAGAATGATCACCATGGAAGAGAATAAGTTAAATTCGTATCTCTTGCGTTAGTCAAACAGTCATCTATCTTCGTATCTCTATTTCTTTGAATTCCTTGAAGGATAAATGATGCAATTGTCAGCTTTACCAGAAACCGCTTCCAAACAATAATGCCAATAACGTTAAAACCGTAAGAATTAACAGATTTAATGAAATAAATTTCCCCATGTAACTGTAAGTTAGATTTTCCATTACGAAGAGAACAGAAGATTCCAGAAGAGATGACTTCGGAGGCGTTTGACCAAGAAGCATTGCGTTTATAATGGAATCAACAGTGATTCTATGGAAATTCGATCATTGGACGCAATGCAAATTGGTCAAATGTCACTCTAAGCTATCTTTTCCTTTATCGTTTATTATGGTTTGTTGAAGTCGGATAAATCGGTGTATGATCCATGATAGCAAACAACAACACAGTTTGACAAACGAATAAAGTTTTTGTTGACTTGTGGGGTAAAACATGAAAGCAACTGCTAATACTCGAAAAATGAAAATATATCTATTAGTTGGACATACCTTCCAGATCCTTTAGGTAAATCTTTTTCGAAATTTCCAACATATCGATAATTCTGACTGATAAATTCACCAGGGCCTTCTAATCGACCTTCAATCCATCTACATCGATAGCTGCAACCTGAAAGTATGGCATATGTTCTTGTAATTTTCACATTTATTCAAATTTCCTAAATTCACTTATATTACTGCATTTTTCCATGCCAAATGCTGCAGTATATAAATCCTAGTTTGGAGTACAAAAAATTATGAGATGAAAGTATGAAAGTATGAAAGCAGAGATGTAACTGAAGGGGTTGTACATTGGGAGTTGGAAGGGGTATGTAACTATGAATCTTGAGGTATCTTTTCAGAAGTTCAATATTNTGGCCTGTCAATCAAAAGAATCTGATGCTATTGTTGCAAAATCTTCTCTTGTTTGGCAGAACGATCAGAATGATCACCATGGAAGAGAATAAGTTAAATTCGTATCTCTTGCGTTAGTCAAACAGTCATCTATCTTCGTATCTCTATTTCTTTGAATTCCTTGAAGGATAAATGATGCAATTGTCAGCTTTACCAGAAACCGCTTCCAAACAATAATGCCAATAACGTTAAAACCGTAAGAATTAACAGATTTAATGAAATAAATTTCCCCATGTAACTGTAAGTTAGATTTTCCATTACGAAGAGAACAGAAGATTCCAGAAGAGATGACTTCGGAGGCGTTTGACCAAGAAGCATTGCGTTTATAATGGAATCAACAGTGATTCTATGGAAATTCGATCATTGGACGCAATGCAAATTGGTCAAATGTCACTCTAAGCTATCTTTTCCTTTATCGTTTATTATGGTTTGTTGAAGTCGGATAAATCGGTGTATGATCCATGATAGCAAACAACAACACAGTTTGACAAACGAATAAAGTTTTTGTTGACTTGTGGGGTAAAACATGAAAGCAACTGCTAATACTCGAAAAATGAAAATATATCTATTAGTTGGACATACCTTCCAGATCCTTTAGGTAAATCTTTTTCGAAATTTCCAACATATCGATAATTCTGACTGATAAATTCACCAGGGCCTTCTAATCGACCTTCAATCCATCTACATCGATAGCTGCAACCTGAAAGTATGGCATATGTTCTTGTAATTTTCACATTTATTCAAATTTCCTAAATTCACTTATATTACTGCATTTTTCCATGCCAAATGCTGCAGTATATAAATCCTAGTTTGGAGTACAAAAAATTATGAGATGAAAGTATGAAAGTATGAAAGCAGAGATGTAACTGAAGGGGTTGTACATTGGGAGTTGGAAGGGGTATGTAACTATGAATCTTGAGGTATCTTTTCAGAAGTTCAATATTGAAATGAGCTAGAGACTACACAACCAATTAAAGAAGATGTCTATGTAACGAACAATTGCGGCAAATATTTCCATGAAATATGAGCAATTTTGTTTCAGGGGGAAAACATTTTTATGGGCAAATGCGACTTTGACTCAGTGTTGAGAGCAGAGTCCAGAAATAGTCACGGCTCGAAGGTTTTGCTTGTTAATGTCATATTTGAGAAAGGTTTAGTAATTTTTTTTAAAAAACCTAGGAAAATTTTGGGTTATTTTGGCGACAGCAGCTGGTTTATAAATTTCAGGGTTACAAACAACGCAAGGAGTTCGAAAAATCTAGTTATTTTGACTTAATAAAATGAGGAAGGTTTAACCAACGAAATTGGCATCCCGAGGAAGGTTCGGTCTTTTTCTGGGCTCTGGTTGAGAGTATCTTGAAGTTTCCTATATGGGATGAAGAAATTTTCGAAACATTTCCTATGTAAGTTGTTCAAAAGTTCTTGAATTGTACACAAATTATGGGTTTTTGCAACTGTGGTGGATTTTCCGTGCTTTGGCAAACATTTCAGATATGATTTGGTGAAACCATGCCTCTGTTTAGACAGTCGAAAAGATGCTCAGTATTTCCTGGACTAAATGCATAAGCGTACAGGAAGAAAAAATCTAGGGGGGTGCTGTCTGATGAAAAGTCTATTGTTTACGAAAATTTTTGCCCGACTTACGGCGGATTTTTGCCCGAAATAAGCAGACTTTTCTAAATTTTTCGAATATTGGGGGGCTGCCGCCCCCAGCCCCCCTCCCCCTGGCTCGTACGCTTATGACTAAATGAATAACGTTTCTTAACTAATATTTTCCAGTAAGCGTAGTTCGCTTCTTATTTTTCTGTCTCTAAAGAGTTTCTTATAAAACATTTAAGTAGGTACAAAATCTTCTTCATGCCTACCTGTTGCAGCATAACTATAAATGCCTTGGCTATCTTTCTTATTATTAACCCAATCCCCTTCATATGTATCGCCATTCACATAGTAATATTTTCCATATCCATTGCGTGCATTTTCTGACCAAGATCCTTCGTATTTCGAGCCATCAGGATAATATAATGTTCCTTCTCCTTGCTTCTTGCCAGATGCATATTCGCCGATATATTTCCCTCCATTTTTAAACCTGAATGATAAACAAAATAATACATGTTGATGCAAGGAGAATCAATAGTAATTAACTAAAGCTATTTTATAATTCGTCTAATACCTCATTCACACTGAAGCAGTTAAACCAGCTTTATCTAGCCCAGGTTAAATTTCAACCAATCAAATGCACTCGATTTGTTGGATCGACCAATTAGAACGCAGCATTCAATAACCTGGCTTATTTTGAGCTGGTTTAACTTGCCACTGTGAATGGGGTATAACGCAATCAAAATTAACTTTATCTACTTAGCAACACAATTTTATAGCTAACGCTAAGATACAACCAATATTGTATATCTTCTAGTATATTATGGTTGGTCAGTCTAGTGAATCTGAGCCAGATGTGGAGCTCCCAAAACAAAATCACTCATCGATATAATCAAATATCAAGGTTCTGAAAGAGGGGAGGGTGGGGTGCGAGTGGGGGGGGTGCGGTGCGGGGTGGGGTGCGGTTGTATGTCTTACTTTCAGAATCAATCGACGTGTGATAACTTTAACCTCGTTCTTTGCTTAGGGCAGTGCAAAATTTATTATATTACATGGCCAGTGGAAAAGAAAAATTCTTGCAAACAAATCTGCTTACCCGGTATACAATTATTGCAAAGAAAACCAACTGTCCCGTCACCCTTTCCTTAACAAATGTATCCGCCCCGTATTCGTGAGCATTAGATGTTATATAGTACGACAGATGAATTTGCTAATGAACATTACAAAATCAATTCTTGTTCATATGAGCCTTGTCAACAAAATATTGACTTTGAAGACGATAAGATGTGACCTGACTGAAGAACCGTTCTTGCAGACAATTGAAATGGAAGTTCTACATCATTAAGCACTTCTCACCTTACATGATTTACAATTTCGTCTTCAAAAGGAACAATTTTATGTTTCAAACTGCACCCTGAGCTCATAAAAAAGTTACTGCCCCATACTTATTTGCCCAATAAAAAGTGTTGACCCCGTTCCACATAAGCTCGAAAAAAGTAGTTGCCCCGTTACGTTTTGCACCGGCCCTACGTCCCTGATATACCTTGTAGTCCCTTGGGTCTTATTTTGTGCAGTACTGCAGTTTACTTATCTCAGGGGAACATAACCGCTTGTAGATCTGATGGGATAAGTAAATTAATGGAAATACCTTAATTTGAGGGTGTACTCTTGGTGACCTTCGAGGTCATTTTACATGACAACGAAACTGTTAACGAAGAACTGAGTCTGTGCTTGAGTTAGTCTTGTAGGGCATGGGCATGAATTTTCCTTTAAGAGGCCTGTCATGTCAAAGATGTATTGAATTATTGAATACTTTCGCACACATGGTACATTTCTGACCTATCCACTCCAAAATTTGCTATAATTACTAATGCCAAAATTCATAGAAAACAAAGGGGCAGTAATAAACCGGTTTTAGGACAAAAATATCGAAATCAGAAGAAAATCAGTATTTTGGGGACAAAGCTAGCCTCTTAAACAGAGAGAAAAACCAAAATATGGGACATCATAGTCATAGTGTCCTGTCACCCAATGGTACATGACTACCCCTGAAAACACTATCCGTTGAGAATGTTTTCATAGAAACACTTCCTGTTAGTATCCCGGTATCCCTTGGTGATGTTGCAAGCATCAAGGAAACAAGTGAGAATGTCGCGAAACGAAGAAAATTGAATATAGCTGTTTAATATTTGCTGATTCTATGAAAATTAGTTCTAACACGAAATGAGAAAAGCTTGATTTGATTTGCTTTTATTCAAATCTGGATGCTTCCCTTGAGTTCTCCTGCCTGGTTCTCACTTGCAAAGATAAACAGCAGCCTGGGACAGCAGCGAATACAAACTAAAACTTTCGAATAACTTCAATACATTTGGTAGTCTTACGATTAATTGCTTGCTTCTTAAGAACAACTTTCTTTTTGTTTATGTATTATTAAGAAAGAGTTACCTCACAACAAAGTACTGGATGCTTTACTTACTTATAAACACCATTTCCATGTCTTTTCCCACGAGCATACTCTCCCTCATAAGTATCCCCATTTGGCAACTTTGTCTTCCCTTTTCCGTGTCGCTCTTCAAACTCATTTCTGTCACCTTCATATTCACCAAGATATGGGCCTACATCTTCATCGGATTCTTCGTCTGAGCTCGACATTTCTTTTCTAAATTTCCTAAATCTCAATTCGTTAAATATTTTCTTCTTATACCTGCTCTCGTTTCGTATCGCTGTGAAAATCAGAGCTTTACTCGTTGCCTTAGCAATAGTGCTGCTTTATTACCAGCGGGTGACCGTCCACAAGCTATCATTGTTGACAGAGGAATGATTGTGTTTGAGATCAGAACAATCCATCTCAAATAGCCACACTGTCATCGGGTCACAAAATGACAATTCACTAAATCAACTTAGGGTTTTTGGTGTGTTATACCACTTCCTGTTAGTTACAACAGCGCAGCGACGCTAAAATAAAGCAACTAACACGCTCCACTGCAACCCCTCAAATTGCCGGGGCTACTACCTCAGATATTTCAATTTCAATATTTTACCTCCCATTGCAGGACTGGAAGTAGACTAGCTGTTACCATTGCCAAGGGAATGCTGTAACCGTTTTTTCTTCGTGGAACAGCCCTCGAATTTGGTTGCAGTGTCATTATCATAATCGTATACAAGGAGGGGGTAT
>REGM01000050.1:830722-866889 GCA_004194415.1 Aurelia aurita
ACAAAATATTCAGGGCCCATGGTCCTACTTGTAAATGCGGCACTTCTCAGGAATACTTAAAATCTGATGAATTTCTCTTCGGGGCCCTTAGTTTAAACGCTCTCATTTTACGTCATGGGTTACAAGGTACTGATTAACATTTACTGTTTGGCCCTTACAGAGACTGACCGTGGTTAAGCAATAAAAATAGTAACAGGCCCGTAGCAGTTATTGGGACCTTGTGGGCTCAGACCCCCCAATAGTCTCCAAGGTTGCATGTTTTCTTTTATTTTGTTAAGTAAAAATTACTGAAGAAAATACGAAATTCTTCTCAAACAGAGTTTCAGAAGGTTCAGCCCTCTTGATAAAAAGTTTCATAAGATGCAGCTAAGGGTACCAAGACGTAGCCAATGTAATGTGAAATGAAATACAAAAACTAGCTATTAATTTTATCTGTCGAAATTTTTATTTAGCTAACAATTGCAAATAGCTGTCAAGTAAAATCAAAGCAATGCCTTTCAAAAGTATTTCTTATCTTAGTTTAGTTGTAGCTGGCCTGGCATTTGCCCCTTCTCTTTCTTGGGATTCTTACAAAAAGGAGGAGAAAATGAGAAACTGGTTGAGTGTATCTAGATTTGGTGGGGTAAGAACTTTGCAAAATTGTTTGAGTTTCCATTTCAGCAATGGCAAACAATGGATCGAAAGCGGCGTTCTATGCCAAAGTAATAAGTGTGCCCCTAAAAATGTTCCTATTGTTGCTGATTTATAAAGAAGTCACTATTAAATTGTCTAAATTTCTATTTTAGCAATGGCAAACATCGCTTCGGGAGATGCGTTCTATGATAAATTTAAGGGCTTGAAAAAATTTCTGGTGGCTTTGCCCCAGACCCCCATTTTTCTCGCGCCTTCGGCGCGAGTTTAGTACCCCTAAAATCGCTAAAACGCTCGTACGGGCCTGATATTAAAAAGCGACTCATGTGGCTCTTTATTATAAATCTTATGTAGATGTAGGTGACAGAATTATCATTAATTTCCAGCAGCTTCTTGTGCCACGTTCAAAACCGGGATTCAAAGCGATTTAAACAAAATTTTGAGATGACTCTACAAAGATCACTTAATATAAAATAGCAGTATCAAATGCTGTTTGTAGGTAACCCATTTGATATTTCCAATACCATTTTAAGCCAATCTAAAGGATGTTGCCACAAAAATTTTCCGAGGGAGTACCCCCCGGACCCCACTGATTTTTTGGTTGGTTTCCTTCACCCTCGGTCATGGGGCCCTTTCTCCACAAAATGGCCCGGGCCCTAAATTTGCAGCCAGTCCGCCCCTGAAAGAGAGTGATAGCAACCTCACCTCAGAGCTCAAATGTTATGACAAAGTGAGTTTGCAAACAGTCATAAAGACAGTTGACTCGAATGATACCGCACGAGTGACAAAAGGTTGCAATGACGAGCCAAGAAAGGAAGCTTGTGGAATCTCAAATGAGATTTTCCCTGAAAGATACAGTAATAAAATTTCAGGAGAGGCTATGGGAAGACCATGCTTCAAAATCACTCTCGTTCATAAAGGCTGTGATATTTGGACTGTGAAAACATCAAACAAACGAAAACGATCAGAAAGCGAGTCTGATGATTGTACAGATTCGACAAATGACGCTCAAGCAATCATTGAAGAGAGTGCCAAACAGCGCTGCAAAGTTCTAAAAAGAATCAAACTCTCCTTGTCTTCTTTGTCTAAAGACAGCTCCTCTAAAAAGGTGAAAGAAGAGCCTATTCCCAAAACGAAATTCAAAAGCCTAAAAAGACTGGCTACGGCTATGTGTGCAATGAAATCGCGTATAATTAATAGGCCTATGTTAAGGAGAGTATCAACTATTAGGCCCTTTTTGATATAGTGCTCTCTCAGCAAGATCTCTTTCCTTATTGTTTTCTTTTAGAAAAACTAAATAAAATACGGTAGATGTAAAAATCAGCAATTAAAAAATGTAAATAAACACTCTTGTACAATGAATTGCTGTATCGTAACATCACTGGCATTTATTGGACAGGAAAAGGTCTCTTGTATCAGACAGATTTCTTGGAAAGTGCAATGCTTGCATTGTTTCCAAGAAAGATGTAATACTGTAGAGGCCCTAACTGTCCCGAAATGTAACAATAAGAATCAATAGTGTAGTTGTATTAAAGAAAATTTTTTATATTTGTCAATCAAATTATTATGTCAGAATGGACAATAAACGTGTAGTTCTTAGAGTAACAATAGAATATTTGTAGGAAAGAGTTGTTTAATATTAGAAATCGTTATAAATTGTATGTTGATATTATTGGAATGAATTATGATTTGTAAAATATGCTGCGTTACATCTTTGAGTCACAACTTAATTTCATAAACAAAAGACCAAATTTCAGTGATAAAAATAGGTGTTCCACAGGGCTCAACCCTACGTCCATGTCTCTTTAATATCACGATACACAAACTATGCTATGCAGTAAATAGCTTTACAGTCAGTAGATTCGCAGACAACATTATCTACTAGCAGTTTTGCGTGGTGATATTAAGGAGTAGTCTTTGGTGATTTGTTGTCAATGTTTCATCTCGAAATCCTTCAAAAAATAGGCCTAAAATCCTTGATCACATTTAAATCAATTCAGCTCCTCAGCTATGACAATCAAACTCCATCATGCTATCTTGCTAACTAAGCAACTTTGCCATTCATGGTGGGAACTCCGATGACTTAGTGTCTATTCCCGCCATGATAGGCACAGTAGATGTACATTTTGAGTTTGAATTTGAGCTTTTACAATCAAACTCCATCATGCTATCTTGCTGCCTAGGCAAGTTGTTGCGTATGATACAAAGCCTGCTTCAAAATGTGATGCAGTAGAGATTTTTTCCAGCCATTTTCACCTATTTTAGTATTGTCAGACTGAATTGTTCGAAGTTTGATCAAGGTCTTCTCGTCAATTTCGAAAGATCCCGAGATGAATGATGTTTTACAAAATTGTTTGCAATATAGAAACATTAAGATCGATTTCAACCAACTAAATTTTACTAGGGTGAGGTGGGGAGGAAATGGGTGAGGGTGGGGGGAAATGGGTCTGAGTGGTTGAGTGGGGCATTGAAAAAATCATCAATTTCATTATTATTGTGATTTAGTCGAAGAAAAACCATTTCTATCATGAATAGAGACAATTTCATTCATTGAACAAGTTGCAAGCTTACAACCAAGGAAACGTTGCCTCAATTTTAGAAGCAAAATATCAAGTGATCCATTTTTCGCTACTCCATTCTAATAAAGTTCTTTCAAAATTTTCAAAGGATATATAAATATTGATCCGAATATATTTTTCAAGCTGAATGGCAATATGACAAGAGGACAATGGGTCTGAGTGGTTGAGTNGAGTTTGCAAACAGTCATAAATACAGTTGACTCGAATGATACTGCACGAGTGACAAAAGGTTGCAATGACAAGCCAAGAAAGGAAGCTTGTGGAATCTCAAATGAGATTTTCCCTGAAAGATGCAGTAATACAATTTCAGGAGAGGCTATGGGAAGACCATGCCTCAAAATCACTCTCGTTCATAAAGGCTGTGGTATTTGGGCTGTGAAAACATCAAACAAACGAAAACGATCAGAAAGCGAGTCTGATAATTGTACAGACTCGACAAATGACGCTCAAGCAATCCTTGAAGAGAGTGCCAAACAGCACTGCAAAGTTCTAAAAAGAATGAAACTCTCCTTGTCTTCTTTGTTTAAAGACAGCTCCTCTAAAAAGGTGAAAGAAGAGCCTATTCCCAAAACGAAATTTAAAAGCCTTAGAAGACTGGCTACGGTTATGTGTGCAATGAAATCGCGTATAATTAATAGGCCTATGTTAAGGAGAGTAGCAACTATTAGGCCCTTTTTGATATAGTGCTCTCTCAGCAAGATCTCTTTTTCTTATTGTTTTCTTTTAGAATAACTAAATACATTATGGTAGATGTAAAGATCAGCAATCACAAAATGTAAATAAACACCCCTATACAATTAATTGCTGTATCGTAACATCACTGAAATGTACTGGACAGGAAAAGGCCTCTTGCATCAGACATGTCTTGGAAAGTTCAATGCTTGCATTGTTTTCAAGAAAGATGTCATACTGGAGAGGCTATAAATGTTCCTAGATATAACAATAAATATTAATATTGTAGTTGTATTAAAGAAAATCTATTATATTTGTTAAAGAAATTATTATGTCATAATGGATGATAACGTGTAGCTATTAGAGTAACTATAGAATATTTGTAGGAAAAAGTTGTTTAATATTAGAAATCGTTATAAATTGTATGTTGATATTGTTGGAATGAATTATGATTTGTAAAATATGCTGCGTTATATTTGCGTGTAACGACTTAATTTCAGAAACAACTGATCACTTTTCAGCAAGTCACTTGATATAAAAGTTGATGTTTCACAGGGCTCAATTCTCGGTTCACGTTTATTCAGTATCACAATAAATGACCTCATTCATGTAGTAAAAACTTCGAAACCTTGCCACCATATTGTAAACCTTCATAAACTATGGTTTTCTTGAAGATTGTATCATTTCTCCGCTAGTGATTTAGGATTTACGAGGATTCTGATTTTTTCAAAATTGTCCATGAATTCTTTCAACAAAAATAAAAACGCCGTCATTTCTAAAATAATCAAGTTGTCAAAAAATGTCCACGGCAGATTTACAGCAAAGTACCCTAAGTTCCTTTCAAGTCATTCAGTTCAAAGAAAAATGCAATAGAATTTTATACCAATTGAACTGTTGCGATTGATATATCTGTCGATTGCCAAGACTATGCACAATAACATCCTTTTAACAGCTTTTCGATAGGCCGAATAGCATTCAAGCAACTAAGTGATTTCTGAGGAGGATGGTTTTGCAGTTTTGCAGATTGGTACAAGTTCACAGTGGTTGTGTTATTCGTGTCGAGTTGTTGGCTCAACAGAATAGCAGCGAGTTGTTTGTCAGTCGAGACTAACATAACAGTAGATTCGGTAATGATCCTTCCGCAGGTTCACAACCTTGTTACGACTTTTACTTCCTCTAAATGATCGAACTAGAGCGACTTCTCGGCTATCCAATTCAGCCCTTGCGGGCCAAAACGGCGCCAATCCGAAGGTCTCGCTAGACCATTCAATCGGTAGTAGCGACGGGCGGTGTGTACAAAGGGCAGGGACGTAATCAACGCGAGCAGGGGGCAGAAGGCCACTGCCCCCTGGATATCAAGACGATAATATTGGCAATTATATCATTTAATGGTGGACATGTTCAAATCGATTATAAAATTTACCTGGCTGACATCGGCCACTCCGTTCTGAAATTATCAGCGATTTTCTCGAGAAAGCCCCTGTAAGAAACCTTCAAAACTGGCCGAAAATCACGACCAAAACATTATTCCGAACGATTGCATTTTCCCAAGAGGATAACACGTGCTAAAACGTGTTGAAGTCATTGCTGTAAGGCAGAAATATTTGGATAATGTGGTCGTGATCTTAGGCCTGTTTTTGAGGTTTCTTGAAGGGCTTAATATACATTTTCATAATTAAACCTTTTAGCTATTCTGAAAAGGGTCTCGATCGAACCATATTTTTATATACTTCTTGCAGAAATGTGACAAATTTTCGAATGTGCATAACAGCGATAAAAGCTCTAGCGCCACTTAATCGAATTTTTCGAATAAAAGATACGTAGAAGTATTGCTCGATCCAGACTTTTTTGTGTAGAATAACTAAAAGGTAGTTGCTTAATTAGATAGATACCTGTACAACCAAGCTACCTAATTCCCCACATGAAGAACGATTTTCTAAAAGCTGAAATCAGGTAGTCGACTGGTACCTGAAATGACATTCAGTTTTGAAATACGATCAGGTGGTCATATTGATTTATCACTATGGGTATGCTATGAGGCTAACCCAGATCCACGTTCTGCAGCTAATTTGTCAACAAATGCGCTGAAGCAAAATGATGTAAATAGTCGTTGGTAAAACGATAAAGGCTATCAAGATTTTAGGCCAGTAAATGATGTTAAACTTTACCTATCTCGCACATCTTATGCCGCATTATACAGAATAGCAAAACTTTAGGCCGCAAACAGTCATGGCAGTTGTTCAACAAGAGAAGCCAAAACCGAAGCGAGAACCTCCAAATGTTGACATCTTGAAAAAGCAAGACTTTGGAAATGAAAAAGTAAATGCTTCCTTCAAAGAACTGCAAGAAAGGTTAAAATTAAGTTTAAAGAACAGGAAAGACCGAGATCAGATCTATAAAAGCTATATCGATCTCGCTGCGGCATTTTACAGGCTGTTTCGATACGATGAAGCCGAAACTTGTTGCTGGAAACATTTAAATATGGCGAGAGAAAAGAAATTCTTGAATGAAGAGCAAGTGAAGACTGCGTTAACGAATTTAGGATGTATTTTGAGACAGAAAATGTTGTACGATGAAGCACTTGTGCATTATAAAGAAGCTGCTGAGATTGCAGAGCGGATCGAGGATACACGGGCCTACGCAAGGATATTAAATAACATGGCGAATATTTACGAGTGCATCTTTGATTTTGATTCTGCGATTGAATGTCATGAGAAACGAATAGAAATCGCAACTGATTTGAAAGATGTTGATGGGCAAATAAAAGCAAGTGCAAGTCTTGGAAGCTTGAATCATTTGAAAGGGGAGCTGAGGAGGAGTATTTTGTATTATGAAAAAGTTGTCATCAATATTAGAATGAAACTAGGTGGGTACACATCTTATCTTTCTTTCGGTTACATGGAGAATAATAAATCGAAATTTCATAAGGATTTTGATGGATTTCACGCGCAAGAAAAATTAAGAAAACAACTACAAAAAAATCCAAATATCACGTGAGAATAAATATCTGAAGGCTTTTCATTATGAGACTTACTCGTTTGGTCCATAAGTTGTCGAGAAGTCTTCATTTCTCAAATTTCTTATGCGATGTCATTTTTCATATCAGTGTTACTGTCACTGTGTGTATGTAACACTGTCTCACTGTGTGGGTGAGTAAGAAAAACTGCTTTGCGTTTGTGAGCCTGTGCTTTTCCATTTATTAATTAGATCAGTTGGTCAAAATTACTGGTATCATCGTTCTCATGTTGCAAGCCATCTTATGAAAAAATTGTTATCTCAGAATCCTTCTAAAGACCTTGATCAAATTTGATCAATCGTGTTACAATTCGGTCCCACGATGATAATAATAATCAATTTATTTAAAGTTGGCTAGTACATAGCTACATACAGTAAAATAACGGGATTTTAATACTATAATTGCTAATTAAGGCCAACTACCTAAAATATACAGGTTATAAAATGATTTGATAAAATGACTCAATAATACATACAGTACAAGAGATAAAAATGTTAAGAATAAAAAATGCAGCATTATAAAAATTCGAGGTTTTCAATAAAAGGACGACATAGTTTGCATGTGCATTCTTCACCGCGCCAAATTTTTATCTTTGATTTAAACGCATATAAAACACATAAAAGAGCAAATAAATAGCATATAAAACAAATAAAAAGCAAAGAAATAGCATACTGTATGATAGAATTAGCATTCCTTATATCTTGAAGGAGAGAAAGCCAAAGTTGGGGCTGGTTGGGGCCCTCTGTATCCGATAGTCTCAGAACCAAAATGTACTGTCCTTATCCGGGGTAGTATGAATTCATTGTTATTTCGTATGGACAGTCACGATACTAAATGCTAGACGATAAACGGCATAAAAACAGTCCCAAATGTATCAACTTATGAAGCAGGTTTCTTTATTCACGGAACAAAAGTTTATGAATTGAGAAAGCTNTACATAAAAGAGCAAATAAATAGCATATAAAACAAATAAAAAGCAAAGAAATAGCATACTGTATGATAGAATTAGCATTCCTTATATCTTGAAGGAGAGAAAGCCAAAGTTGGGGCTGGTTGGGGCCCTCTGTATCCGATGGTCTCAGAACCAAAATGTACTGTCCTTATCCGGGGTAGTACGAATTCATTGTTATTTCTTATGGATAGTCACGACAGAGTCCAGGAAAAGGTCAAACCTTCCTCCGGATACCAATTTCGTTAGCTAAACCTTCCTCATTTTATCAAGTCAAAATAACCAGATTTTTCAAACTCCTCGCGTTGTTTATAATCCTAAAATTTATAAACGAGTTACTGTCGCCAAAATAACCCAACATTTTCCTAGGTTTCTTATAAGAATTTCCAAGCCTTCCTCAAATATGACATTAGCAAGCAGATCTTCCTCCGGCTCACAGCCGTGGAGCCGTGATTTTTTCTGGACTCTGAGTCACGATACTAAAAGCTAGACGATAAACGGCATAAAAACAGTCCCAAATGTATCAACTTATGAAGCAGGTTTCTTTATTCACACAACAAAAGTTTATGAATTGAGAAAGCTAGACGGAGCATTGTGATAGCTGTGGGGATGAATTGTAGCAAAATTAATCAAGGATTTATAGGCGGTTTTGAAGGATTCTGATGCAAAACATTCTCACAAAAAAACTTGCTACTTGGAAGATTCATTCGTTATTCGACCGATTCTGACTAAGTAATATTTCATGTCTTAGTTGACATTTTAGCTACACACTGGTGACTGGTCACCAATTTGAAGACATCTGATGAATCAATAGTCAGAAAATTGCAGGCAAACAAACTTCCAAACATTTTGCTGCCTCACACGCCCGGGGGGACACTAGACCCATAAATGTACGGGGGTGTGCCACTGGGGTAAAGACATTCTTGCCCTATGCGGGAGCAATTTTTTCAAATTCATTACCCTGTCTGGGAGCAAATCGGCAAGAAAAAATAATTGCAAATTCCTAATTAAAATCCTGTAAGAGAGCAATTATTTGAAAATTGTGTTCCCTTTAGGGAGCACCATTTGAGAAAATGGATAGCCTGTTCGAAAGCAAAATAGCTGAAAACGATATCCTGTTCAGCGGCACAAACCCGGTACAAAAATTAGTTAAGTGCCTCCCCCCGGGCTCACACGCTGTAAGATATAGTTCGTGACTCTATTTGGTCCTCTTCAGAACCAATGAATGACCTATTTGAATGACCCAGCTGGCTCATATTCTGCCTACACCCCAGGGCCGAAGCCAGTGGGGGGCCGGGGGCGGAGCGCCCACCCCCCAGCAGGCCGTTTGTCGGAAATTTCACTCTATCTGTCGGGTATTTTCGTGATTTACAGGTGCACCTTTAAAAGATTTTGTCGGAGAAATGATGCATTGAACACACAATTATAAACGTTCGAGGATAAATGACGCGACGACATGAATTTTGAATCTGGGGCATCTTTTTGCTTCATATTGACTAAGTTTGAAGGGTTCAAGGTTGGATTGCAAAATAATTCCAAATTTTGGTTATTGAAGGAGTACATCAGTCACTTCACGCATGATCGTACGTATGTTCCTACAACTGGCGTTGTTACTGTTGTTGTTGTTGCTTTTGTCGTCGGAAAATTTTGGTCTTTGCCCCCCTATGAATCCATGGCTGGTATCGGCCCTGCTACACCCATTTATTACTGCTCTTACTTTTCCCTTTCAGTGAGACAACAAGCCCAAGCAATGAAAAAGAAAGAAGCGGCGTTGAAAGAGGCAGAAGATAGAGAAAATGGAATCTTTCCAGAAACAACTGATGACAAAGAATTTTATGATGAAATTGTTGATGAACAAAATAACCAACAAGAACCTCCTGGGATATTTGGGTTTTTAAATATATTCGCAAAAAAATAATGTTGGTATTTACAGTTTTACGTTCGACTTAACAAAACACAACAAACGTTAAAAATAACGTAACTAAAGGATCAACCATCTTTGCTCAGTGGGACCGAAGAGAATGGCTGGATTAATAAAACATCTAGTAGTACATTAACCTTACACCCCGGAAGATCCATAAGGCCAACAAATGATCAAAAATGTGAGATGCAATATTTTCTGGGGGTTAAGTCTTTCACAACTTTGATTCATGGCTCATTTCAATGTTTCTGTGCGTGATATCCTTATTCTAAATGNGTCTAGCGCGGCTGCATTAGGATCGTGAACGACAGTGAAAAGCGATGTATCGTCAGCGAAAAGTTTAACATTACACCTCAGATTTTCAGTTAAATCATTTATGTACATGAGAAAGAAAAGGGGGCCAAGGATTGAACCCTGAGGAACACCAGCTGCAACATTTCCCCAGTGTGAGGCTTTGCCGTTTAGGACTGTGCGCTGTTTACGATCAGCTGAATGAATGACATATTTAAACGACCCAGCTGGTTCATATTCTGCCTACACCCATTTATTACTGCTCTTACTTTTCCCTTCCAGTGAGACAACAAGCCCAAGCAATGAAAAAGAAAGAAGCGGCGTTGAAAGAGGCAGAAGATAGAGAAAATGGAATCTTTCCAGAAACAACTGATGACAAAGAATTTTATGATGAAATTGTTGATGAACAAAATAACCAACAAGAACCTCCTGGGATATTTGGGTTTTTAAATATATTCGCAAAAAAATAATGTTGGTATTTACAGTTTTACGTTCGACTTAACAAAACACAACAAACGTTAAAAATAAAGTAACTAAAGGATCAACCATCATTTCTCGGTGGGACCGAAGAGAATGGCTGGATTAATAAAACATCTAGTAGTACATTAACCTTACACCCCGGAAGATCCATAAGGCCAACAAATGATCAAAAATGTGAGATGCAATATTTTCTGGGGGTTAAGTCTTTCACAACTTTGATTCATGGCTCATTTCAATGTTTCTGTGCGTGATATCCTTATTCTAAATGAAAAATTTTGGGTTATGATACTCCTTTACAAAACAACGATTTTTCATTGGGCTTAACTGCTAAAGTACAGTTCAACTGAGTGGGCGTGAAAGGGTGAAATGTCCGCAATTGTTTGCTTGATTAACGTTGGGTAATAAAGATACTTTGCAGGCAAATATTATTTCCTTCAGCCAAAACCCCATCCATAAATAATGACGGGCCCCGTTCATTAAAGCGTTTATTCTGAGTATAAAAAATACATTTGCAATGGTGTTTAGTGTTCTGTGGATCGTTTAATTTTTCTACACATATTCCGTACAGGTACTCTCCCCTTTAACTGCAAGCCAATATGCTGTTTTCAACATATGATTGTGGATAGCATTATTTGTCACTCACTTGTAACTTAAGGACGGGTCATTAATACTTGCCGGGGAGGGGGTGGAAGACATTTGCAAATATCTGATGGAATTTTCGTCCCCCCCCTCCAACATTGCAGAAAATATTTTCAACCCCCCTCCCAATACATATATAAACTTGTGTATATAGAAACTGAACAACTATGTTTTAATTCCTGAAGAACTAGTTTTTAGAAATTATCNTTTTGAAGATGCTCAGCACACCCCCTTCCAAAATTTGGCCAAGAACCCCCCCCCCCCCCCCCGTGAGTTGTAAGGTGAACTTGATGCCTCTATACCAGTTCCGAAGAAATCAAACAAGTTCTTTTTCCTAGCAGAAATAAAAGAACAACGCACAAAAACATTAACTGATAAAAGAAGTGGAGAATGTTTCCGTCTGCTGCATACTTTTAAGTTTTCAGCATTTAATGTTCAAAGGATTGCAGACAATTGCGTTATAAACAATACTCTGAGCTGCACTCACTTAACTACATTAACAGCTAGTAATATGTCATATAGCTTTTAGAACTGCTGCTTTGTTCAAAAGGTAAACAAAGGTTCTCCATTACTTTTTATGACATCAAAGAATTGAGAATTTCGTACCTTGATTAGCTGATGGACTTGACCCTCAATTGACAAATTCAATCTCAGATTCTTCATTGAAACACAATACCCAGCTAAACGATCTTCCACATTTCGCAAGATGATAACAGCCTGTAAACAATAATTTGAGGAATCATAACTGAATGAGGTGAATTTTTACATTTTGGACTCGTCCATAGATGAATAAGGAAGGCGGAGAGCTTCGAGAACGAAATCAAACACAAGTTGTTGCAATTTCTTAATTGGTTAAAACTCACATACTAGTCGCAGAAGAAGAATATCTGGGAAAGAAACCTTCAGCTTTCCTAAGTAAGTTCTCGACGCTACGGAAGGGAGTGGGGAGGGAGTCTACTGTGGAATGCTCTTGGGGATGACTTAAAGTTGACAGACTCTCTGAAATGCTTGGATGGCAATAACAACTATATGGGCTACATTTGCTCTTAACTCAGGGTTAGACTTCCGTGGGTTAAGTATATTGTATAATGTAAATAGTTGGTGATAATTAGTTTTTATCAACTAGAAATAAACTAGCCTGCGTCACAGACCATAACCAGAGGAAGTTATGGTCTGTGTGATGGACTCACTTTTGTTGTCCCAGTTTCACAGAGATGTTGTGAAATCTGCTATTCCATGGTTTATATTCAAATAATGATAATGGCTTGTCTAGCTCTTTGTTTGTTTAATTTGTTTATACTGAAGTCAGTCCTTGGGACAACAAAAGTGAGTCCATCACACAGACCATAACTCCCTCTGGTTATGGTCTGTGACGCAGGCTGGAAATAAACCAACTATACANGCTTTACTAAGTAAGTTCTCGACGCTACGGAAGGGAGTGGGGAGGGAGTCTACTGTGGAATGCTCTTGGGGATGACTTAAAGTTGACAGACTCTCTGAAATGCTTGGATGGCAATAACAACTATATGGGCTACATTTGCTCTTAACTCAGGGTTAGACTTCCGTGGGTTAAGTATATTGTATAATGTAAATAGTTGGTGATAATTAGTTTTTATCAACTAGAAATAAACTAGCCTGCGTCACAGACCATAACTCCCTCTGGTTATGGTCTGTGACGCAGGCTGGAAATAAACCAACTATACATGATTTTTGAGAACTGAAGAAGATATAATATCGAAACGTTTTAAGTAAACAGTTGTGTTTTTATTTCTTATTTTCTGTTTATCTTGATGATGGTTAAATTTACATGAGTTTATGATTATGATTATGATGATTATGTATAGTCTACGGAGAGGAGCAAAAATAGACTCAAAGATGTTACCTTTTCGTTCGTATTTTCTCCTGTGTCAGCTGACTGTTTTCGCTTTTCCTTTGTCCATTCAACAAGTGGATCATACAGAAATGTATTGAGAACACTGTTAGTAACAAATAAGAATTTAACTTTTACAATGAAAGTTGGTAGAAGTAATTTTCAACGTATTTAATCTATTCGTTACAGTAAACGCTACATACATTAGTAATTGGCAGCAAGAGTATTAGCTTCATATATTCAGGAATCGAAAATGCAATTTTAAAGCATTAAAAGGGCCTTTGCAACCAGCATGCTTTGTGAATACTTCCTTTTGTTTTCTCATTATTGTCACCATTTTAATGGTCCACTAAAATGGCAGACAACAAAGAGATGGCACGTGCAAGGCATGCCGGTTGCACAAAGCTTTAAAGTCATAGGGCAGTAAACTCATACCTGTTAAAGATTTAGACTATGACAAAAAGCACAAAAAGATACTCAAATAACAAAAAAGAATCAAGATACAACTGTGAAACTATTTTAGATGCAATATGAAAGCACAAATACATGTTGAGTAAGGTCAACAAGAAGATCAATATGCATTTCTTAAGGATACAATTGTCAATGTTGCTAAAACCAGTCTCAAGCTTACAAGATGTAGCTCATTTCCCCCTTCTTTCGACGTGATAACAATGAAGGCATCATGAAGTGTAAAGGCTCCCCCCAGAGCCAGACAAAATGCGGTCATGCTGAGGAATAAATCCCCAAGGGAGTATGTAGTATATAAGGTCGACCCGAGGCAAGATATGTCACAGATCGATGGTGATTCTTTTGTATCGCGGACCCCGCCCCCCCGCCCCCCCACCCACAGCAAACTCATATCTTAATTATGAGGAGATTTTAGAATGTTACTCGGCATTGCGTTCGCCATGTTTTCACAAAACAGAGCCTACCATACCATGTGTTAGACTGTATCATTTATACCTTGTGTTAGAATATATATTGTAATTTAATTAGAAGTTGATGTTGATCAGTAAATAAAGTCCTTTTCGTTTGAGTGCAAACAAATTAGAAAATCACTAAGGTCTGCAATTAACAAATCAAAACCCCTACCTCAAAAGTGAATCTTTTTGGCTTCTCATTAACTTCATAGTGACCTCACATGATCTTCGAAAAATTCCTTCATATCCAAGAGGCCCCTAGTAAGAGGAAATCATGAAAAACGTGCGTTCTACGATTGATGTATTTCGCAATTCTTTCTAATAAATCGTGAAATAATATTGCATATCTAACGCCTCTTGACGCTGAAAGCATGCCTGCAAAATTGCTATTATGGCAGATGAGTCAAATAGAAAGCTGGAGGTTGGAAAGCCTCTAGGTTTGTAAAAAATCTTAGCAATTTAAAGTTGCTTTGATGCAGATGAAACTTAGATAGGAAATATTTTTTTTAATTATTTGGTTGTTTCGTCTCCTAGATATTCGTGATTTATTCAAAATGTTAGACTAAACGTGGTTCTATTTCCTTGATTGCAACCTATTCAAAATAAAAATTAAAGTAAAAAATATTTTCAGGAAAAATATAAAATGAAACAAAAGTAAGAAATTATCTGGTGGTTTATTTTTTTAAGATGATTATTATTCTAGGTGAGACTGAAGGTGCGATCAGTTTTGCTTGGAGGCTTTTGCGCCATAAAAACAATCTGCAAACAATTTTCGCGATCTAAGTTAGCCGTTCAGGTACTAAGAAAACGCTAAACGTTTAAATTTGGACGATACATCGCAAGCTTGTGAACTGTACATAAAAGTTATACATAAAGGGGCAGAAATGTAAATTCCAAAGTTAAAAAAAACCTACCATTGCAGATACTAGTTGCTGTGTAAGACGGAACGGAACACGTTCTGGACACTCAAAGGTCTCTCCCTTGTTGAATAGACAATTGAAATCAACATGAAAACAATCTCCAGTTTTAGAATCAAATAAGATATTTTCTCCATGACGATCTCCTAGGCCTAGTATGTATCCAACCATTGACATAACTGCGGTAGTTCTGCAATAGGCCAGTCTTGCCATGTACCTGATAAAATGACGGATAATAAGATCGTTTTTAACAAGGCTTAAAGACATACGTTTAATTCACAGGGTGAGTACAAAGAAAGTATTGGCGTTTCCCGACATCTACTGTGATAAATTATTCACCATCCATTGAAATGAGCATAGAAGAAAAAAAGAACTGGAGTTGTTCCTTTTATGGAGCTTTCTCGAAGGTTTTACCCTTTGCACTCAGGAAATGAAATTGGTCTTGGTTGTGTAAACAAACAACTTTTACTAGAAGTGCAATGGCGCTTGAATTAATCTAGATTACTCTTTGAAGATTCACGCCCAACCTGCTTTAACCAGCTTAACTCAACTTTATCAAATCTAGCTTGGTGTACATTAGTGTGAATGCTGTGTAGAATCGTTAACTCCATACGGAAAAGTGCCTACAACTTTACATACATTGAGCAAGCTAGTGTTCCATCGAAAAAGGGATGTTTCCACGCTGTCGCTTAGATTGATAAAAATGAGAGACAAGATCGAAAATGTGTCAAGGGAAATATATTGTAGCCATACCATTTTGTAGGATTGGGAAAAGTCCGTAGAAACCATTCCTGGAATACAGGCGGATACCTGAAAGGAATAAAAAAGAGAACGAGTTGACTACAGAATACGGAGAGGAGAGAGCTGGTCACATGGGACTCTTAGAGTCCCTTACAGAAGAAAGATTCGTTCCATGGGGGTCTACCTTGGAGAGGAAAACAAAGAGATGTGCCTGCCAACGGAGAAATTTGAGGACCTGCTCTGGAACAAAAATATTGGAAGCACAATACCCGTCCTAGAGTAAGGTGCAGCAAAATGGCTAGTGTCGTTGATCGTTTGGTTTCTTCGTAAATGTTTTACCTGTCCTGGAAAAATTAGCTTTATTGACATACCTGTCCTGGAACCAAGATACAAACTGTATAGTACTGTCCCAGAATTTCTTATTGAAACTGAGACGCCATCGGCAGGCATATCACCGGGGGCTTAATGTATTGAGCAGACCCCCAGGGATTAGTTCGAACTTGCCTGAATTTTTTACATCTGCAAACTTAAAATCTTCATACAGATTGAGCTTTCTGGTATTTAGTTCCATATTTTAACCGTGAAAAGAGCAGGGAAACATTGTCAGGAACACTGAAACTGAAATTTTGCAAAAAGTATATTTTTTGAAATATCTAAAATAATAAAAAAGGTTAGAAACATAATTATGAAATGTCTGTACCTGGGTGTGACTTGGTTTTTGAACATCTCCATTTTAATCCTACAATATACAAAATCGTTATTTCTATACCAATAAATATTAACATGTGGCCCAAAAAAGTAGCCCCAAACATAAAAAAAATTCTGAAAAAACTTTCTTAAGTCGAGATTTTGATGAAATTTGTACAGCATTAAGTACAACAAAAAATACACCTAGTGAGTGAAAATCAGTTCATTATCAGCTGCAGGCACAGAGAGATCAGGTTTTTAAATCAGATGGTCCCAAAAGCCACTGTAACAAAACCATTAATCATAAAAAATAACCCATCGACACATTTCTTTATTATTGAATAATTTCTATGCAAATACTGTTTTTCCTGATTTTTTCTGGCAACGAGCGAGATTTTTAAATTGATCTTTGTAGTATTGAAAGAACTGAATGTATCTTTTTAGCAGGATACCATAACATGGTTCATTTAAGTAACACAAAATTATGGTAAAAATTGAACTTTCTCTAATTTCGACATATTAAATCGTTATCTTTCAATGTCTCTCATTCTGTAGCAATATCTTGTAATGTAGTAATTATTTTTCAAATGTCGTAGAATTCTTCCGAAAATTCCCATTCCTTTGGGAGGTCTTAGAGCTGGATGTCATGGTTTGCTCTAACAGCTGTCAACAATTTTCAATAACCATTGATTTGTCAAGTTAGTTCTTGATATATTCAATTCGTCTTAAAAGACCAGTTATTATTACAAACTATTTGCTTTTAGGTCGTCATAGCATAGGCGTTGAATCTTTGCAAAACTTTAAAATTAATCGTGTAAAATGTTGTTGCCTCATTCTTTCTAACGAATTCCTCGAAGGGAGCTTTAGGTAATTTGCCATAATTCCAGAGAGGCATTTTTGATATCATTATTATTTTTAGAATTACAGCGTTTTTATGTTTCATGAAAGGATGTACGAGAGGAAGTATCTAAAGCTTTGACAAACAATTCAAGCATCAAACTGATTGAGGAAAATCAATATGATCAATACAAGAAAACCTCAGTTTTTGAAGCTCTACAAGATGGTAGCAAACATCACAGCTTCAAAACTAGAAATAAATAAAAAAGCTGTAATTCTAACAATAATGTGGATATCAAACATGCTCTCTCTGGGATTATCGCAAATTACCTATAGTTCCCTTCAAGCAATTCATTTGAAAGAATGGGGCAATAACAATTTGCACGATTAATTTTAAATTTCTGCAAAGATTCGAAGCATATGCTGGTCGTCATTGAAATAATTTTACTGTTTCCAAATAACCAGAAAAGAAATATCGTATACAAATTTTTTTTCAGAAGATTTTTTGGTCAGAAAACTTCAATAGAATCCAAAATTTTTAGCAAAGTGTAGAAATAGCAAATTTCATATCTTTAAGCGACAAACTTACTCTAAAGGAGAACTGGTCATCGTTGCATAAAGCCTTTTCAGATCAGAAATCTTTGGACTTATCCCCTTCTCTCTAAAAAATAGAACGCAGAATATTTAGAAAACTGATCTGTAGAGTTGGAAGACCGAACAGCTTCAACGCATTCCTGCTCTTTGCAGGAATGTAACTGTAATTGGAATTACATTTTCCAATATAAGATATAAGGTATCAATCAAAAACTGATATAACAACGGCCTTGAGTTATTTTGATTTTCATTTCGTTTGATGGCTTGCTGGTGATACTTTCAATCATAATCTGCTAAGAGTTTTCCAAAGATAACTTCCTCCGACTAAATTTTCACGGAAAATGATTAAGGATGATATGAAACTATTATTCAAGCTCCTAAGCGTGGATAAAAATACGTCATGCCAGTAAAAACAATAAGATAAAAATGATTCAAAAGATGATCAGCACAAAAACAACTTACTTCAAAAGGTGGTCAGTGATCTGTCGTAGCCCTGTTGTATTTGAAACCCATTCTAGAAGACCGCATTCTTCATGAATGATTCAAAAGATGATCAGCACAAAAACAACGTACTTGAAAAGGTGGTCAGTGATCTGTCGTAGCACTGTTGTATTTGAAACCCATTCTAGAAGACCGCATTCTTCATGAATGATTCAAAGATGATCAGCACAAAAACAACTTACTTGAAAAGGAGGTCAGTGATCTGTCGTAGCCCTGTTGTATTTGAAACCCATTCAAGAAGACCGCATTCTTCATGAATGATTCAAAAGATGATCAGCACAAAAACAACTTACTTCAAAAGGTGGTCAGTGATCTGTCGTAGCCCTGTTGTATTTGAAACCCATTCTAGAAGACAGCATTCTTCATGAATGATTCAAAAGATGATCAGCACAAAAACAACTTACTTGAAAAGGTGGTCAGTGATCTGTCGTAGCCCTGTTGTATTTGAAACCCATTCTAGAAGACCGCATTCTTCATGAATGATTCAAAAGATGATCAGCACAAAAACAACTTACTTGAAAAGGTGGTCAGTGATCTGTCGTAGCCCTGTTGTATTTGAAACCCATTCTAGAAGACCGCATTCTTCATGAATGATTCAAAAGATGATCAGCACAAAAACAACTTACTTGAAAAGGTGGTCAGTGATCTGTCGTAGCCCTGTTGTATTTGAAACCCATTCTAGAAGACCGCATTCTTCATGAATGATTCAAAAGATGATCAGCACAAAAACAACGTACTTGAAAAGGTGGTCAGTGATCTGTCGTAGCCCTGTTGTATTTGAAACCCATTCTAGAAGACCGCATTCTTCATGAATGATACAAAAGATGATCAGCACAAAAACAACGTACTTGAAAAGGTGGTCAGTGATCTGTCGTAGCCCTATTGTATTTGAAACCCATTCTAGAAGACCGCATTCTTCATGAATGATTCAAAAGATGATCAGCACAAAAACAACTTACTTGAAAAGGTGGTCAGTGATCTGTCGTAGCCCTGTTGTATTTGAAACCCATTCTAGGAGACCGCATTCTTCACTAAGAGGAATCACCGCCTGCAATAATAACAATTCTGAATAACGAACACTTAATACAGGGCATGAAAAAATATTTTCCTTCTTGCGACCGGACAAAAATCATCCTGAAACTTACTGCAAGAAGAAATTAAAATATACCCTACCATGAAAAAACTTGGTCCATCCCACACTCATCAACTTCCAAAAAATCACCCTGAATTCTTTCCTCTCCTTTTCCCTCCTCCGCACTGTAGAGTCTGCACGCAGGCTACCCTGAATACACTTGAATAAGAAGCTACTGACAATTTTGGTAACTACAGTAATTAGTGTTTTTCAACGATAGCTTTTAAATTCCCCTCATTCTAAATTCCTTTCAACCGCCCATAGCATTTATCAAATGTTGGATGTGGATGAAGTTGGGACCAATAAAAGAAAGTATTATGATCTCTAAAAGGCACGATGGAGGACCAGTTCTTTACTGATCTCATATTTGTTATATACCCTGCGACTATAAATTGTACAAAACATGACGTACAATTTAGATACAGTAGGTTACTTTTGCTTGACCTTGACATATTTTGAAAAAGTTCCTGCAGGACATTATGAATGGAAAATTTCATGCGACCGGCCGGTCGCATGGTCGGGTGGGTTTTCATGCCCTGGATTAATAAATTAATAATTTACAGAAAAATAGATGAAAATTTATGAAAGACTGACATTTTCTATACTTTTTTATATATTCGCATAAAAATTTACAGAAACGTACATAAAGTTACAAGACGATACCACAAGGAGCATGGAAATACATAGCAACCCTGTGGCAATTTACAATTAACATAGAAACTTAGTTATTAAATACACGGTTTTACAACTAAACGAAAAAGAAAATTCTACAGGAGAGAAGAAATTCTACAAGCTTTCATTACCAATTTATTCAAAACGTTTCGAGGCCTTGATATATTCTAGCGTTACTGTAAGAATTTTTGCATTTGAATCAAAGGATAACTGTTCATGGCAATAGAGGATGATTTTTAGCAACTCTTCATTTGAAAGATTTATGAAACTATGAGGCAACAATATCGCATTTACTCGGTTGAGAAGATCGCGTCTATTTGCATGATAAGTATGGCAGAGCAGGAAATAGTGTTCCAATAGTTTCTATACTTGAATGTATTCGTCGATAAATCTATTGCTACATTCTGTAATATGATAAATCCTAACATTGGCTAGAAAACATAAAGCCTGTCTCATATAAGAAGTCAGGCGAAAATATCCGCGCAAAAAACAGGAGGGTTTGAATGAGCAATTTTGGGTTATTGCAAATCTCACCTGACATCCAATATTAGACAGATATTCGTCTCTGGAGATTAAAGGTGCTATTTACTGTGAACGAGAGCTTTAGCAAAAGGGGTAGATGAATACAAACAGAACAAGTACAAATCAGCTTAATGCTGAAACGGTTACTTACATAAGTCCTGATATGCAACTGTCGTCTTCGGCATTCTGCATCTTTGAGAAGTAGCTAGTGGGAAAGAAAGGAGAGTTTTATTTGATAAGATTCTATGTGGTCGAGCTCAAAGAACTGTATAAAAAGGGCTTTCGAAAACAGCGTGAGTTGAGTTCATTCAATGAAGATTCGATAGTTCACAAAAACTTCAAGAATTTCAAAGAAATGAATGCATCCTAAAAAATAAATTCAAGTCATGACTCAAGGTTTATTTAACGGTAAAAATATGACTAACCTTGTTAACAAGCGAATTGAATTCCATCAGTCTGCCATCTTTTCGCAGATCGTCCTGAAACGAAACCACCACAGGAAGATAGTAAAACATCGCTTTAGTATTATTATTAGTTGATAGGAAATTAAGCAATGAAAATCAGATTGTCAAAGAAAAAGAGAGTATGATAATCTTGTGGATTTCACAAAATTGGGAAGTGCAGTCATAGAATATTGCAGATACTCATGTGAATACGAGCTTTGTTTGTACCATGGGCGGTAGGAGACGCGTGGATTGCTTTTTGAAAAATATTGTGGTCATAGGTTGGGTTATTTAGATTAAATTAGCCGCGATCTTTTCAGAGCGGCTTCCTGTTATTTTGCAGCCACTTACGGTTGACCGGCAGACGCTAATCTGCCCATCGACTTAGCGTCTGCCGGTTCAACCGTAAGTGGCTACAAAATAACAGGAAGCCGCTCTGAAAACATCGCGGCTAATTCAATCTTAATAACCCCAACCTATGACCACAATATTTCTCAAAAAGCAATCCACGCGTCTCCTACCGCCCATGTTTGTACCTTTGGTTTACACATCATTGGATATCTTTTGCCATCACTTCCCAATATCACAATTTTCTTCGGTTTTTGCAATGAGTGCAAAACGTCGATCTGAAATAAGGCAGAGAAATGAAGAATAACAAGTTGAAAAGACATGACGCTTATTCTTGTGGCATTCTGAACAGCAAAAGTAAACTATCACGGTCATTTTATAAACCTCTTAATTATCCTTGCAGCCAGAAACAAAAGTTTTGATTTAAATGCGAACCTTAAATAATGGGAACTGGGACACTACGTCAAGACAACATTAAAGATCTGTAAAAGTCTCACAAGCATATTTGATGTCTCGCTTCTTCTCTCGGTATCTACTCAAAGGTGCAAGTTCGTTTTACTGAGGCAGTAAAGAACAGTTTGCTCTCGTGGGTCACATTCTAAGATTGCGTATGAGACGGTCAAGGATAAGTCCGTAGCAGGTCCATAGTATCCTGCAAAAATCCATAAAAATCTAGATTCAAGAATCCAGCGAATGCGATTACCTACCGTATCTTCTAATGCCGCAAATGTTGGTAATGAATCCCGAAAAGGATTATGATTTGGATGCGCACCTTGTCCGGATGGAAGGATTACAGTCATGGTCGATTGAAGCGGGATTACAATCGATGAGAAATTCCTAAATAAAATCAAAATTATTTCAATCCAATGACAACTTTAGATAAGAATCATGAAGGTACATTCTTGCAGATACACCTTGATTACTTCCATGCTTTCAAAATTGCAATTAAATACGAAAATATAGCAATGATTTCTGGAAAACAGGTTTCCTCTGTAGCTCCAAATAATTACATTTTTCGTTTAACCTCAAAGAACAGATGGTTATCTCAATAGCTCTCTTGCTATATTTTCCTGCCATAGAAAAGAAAATTACTCATCCGGCTCCAAAGATATCACCAAAAATACACTTCTGTTATCATTTTAGTTTCATAGTTGTCTAACAAAGTCGATTGCTCAAACAATTATGCGAGCATACCTCGTGGTAAAATCATAGTTGCTTCCTCGACTAAACTGAAAAGGATCAAAAACTTATTTACCAAAAAATAAAAATGACATACTTATCACTCAGCATTTTTTTCAGAATCTGAAAATCACTGCTCATTGTTAACTTGGTATCTTTACGGCATGGCTTGTTGCAGACTTCTAGCAGTCGATCTGTCAGTTTTAAACTATGCTGCAAAATAAAAGTGACCAACGATAACAGAACTGAAGCATTTTGCAACTGTATTTTTTAAACACCCCAGTTTTACACGAGATGAAGTTCTTCATATAATATGGATACCGTAAGAAAATAATGGCTTTTAAAATGACCTTTCTGGTTGCGGGACATGCCCTGGAACCACAGGAATCATATCGAATTAGCCTTAGATTTTGCACGCACCCTGAAAGGCACACAAGAAAACAACTACTCGTCAATTATTAAAATTTATAATTCAAATTTTGAAAAGTTTAACGAACTGAAATTTTTAAAGTTCAAAAAGATCAAATTTACCGTATGGTCTTAGAACAAAACAAAAATTAGATGGAAATTTGATAAAAAGAACAAATTTTTTGTTTTAAAAGACACGTTTTGATTGATCTTCTATCTTCGTCAGTTACATATTAATCTGAATTATAAGGGGTTTATTGCGATAATCAAAGCAATCTAGTTTATCGCTGAAAGTAATAAATGCGTTACACTTCAGATTAATTTGTAACTGAAGAAGATTGAAGATAAATCGAAGCATGTCTTCTAAAATAAAAAAGTCCATCTTTTTATCAAATTTAAATCCAATTTAACAAAATCAAAAATCTAGTTACCTCAATGAATTGCCGCATACTCTTGTTCTGCGAGCTGAAAAACGAGTAGAGCATGTAGTTCTTTAAGTTATTTGCAGACAACGAGCCTTCAGATAAAAATGAAAGGAAATAAATCTAAATCTAAGATGAAAATTCTTGAAATTCGCTACACTTACCAGACTCGATTGAAAATCTGACTGCAACGATCTTTCCTGGTCCTAAATGACGACTAAAAAGAAATTTTCGATCAAATCAAAGCAAAAATGTGACATATTTCAAGCAGCCTATGTATGTAGTAAGGAGAAAATGCTCTTTATTGATTTGCATCATAATATTATCTACTCACTTGCTTGCAAGATTCAATTCCGTAAGATTGCTATGAATTCAACTGACTTGCACTTGGTTTCAAGCAAAAGATGTAGCCTTGAAAGTAAAGGACATTTCAACCCTCATTTTTTTTCCTGGGCAATCCAATATTTTCAAGGTAATTTATGTGATGTTTTGAAAAGTAAATGCTCACCTTTAAAAACCAATTTCTGGTGACCATATATTTGTTTACAGTTTCCATCCTTTTGTCAATTTATCATTAAGTTTCCTGAATATTGGCGGAACTTTATCTTAATACAACAAGACAAAAACACGAAGAAAAGAAGCGACGAAAGAATGAAACGTTCATACCTTGGAAACGGCAACGATGTTCCAGAACGCTTGATCTTTGTAAGCAAGAAATATTCGGGCCATAATATCCTTGAAAAAAAAATTCATTTAACTTTCATCATCGCGAACAGATGCCATTAACGTCTCACACTTTTACTTTAATTTCTTCTAAATTCAGTCAAATAAAATGGGTCTGTATTTAATGCAGTCTTTTACCACGGGTCTGTTTTCCACAGTTAAAAAATAGAACAAATAATTGGTATAACATTGCTGTCAATTTCGAAGGTCCCTAGAATTGCTCTTTGCGTTGCCATGATTCTAAATATCAAGATACCAAACAAGGAAGAAAACAGATCTTCTAGCAAGTACAGAATATTCTTACCTCTAAAATTTCCCAAACAGAAGGACTTGGATGACAAATTCGTGAAATGATCTGAGAAAATGCTGTCAGGAATTGATATGCTGGCAGTGCCTTAGAGAAATCACGTATGACCTGCGAGAAAACAAATATTATGAAAGGGGAGGATTTAAAATTAGTCACAAGAACCTCCAGGTCAACATTTCTTCAATCAGCATCATATTGACAAGACATAAGTACCACGAAGATTGGCTTGTTAGAAAAGGAGTGAGTTTCGTAATTAAAGCTCATGAAAACATCGTAGTTATTAGTGTTAGTACTTTATTAGGCACCTAGCTGAACAAGGACGGATTTTTTAACAATAGCGTCAATTGCATTTGATTCAGAAGCCGAGCAGAAGGCATTACAATTTTCGTATATTTTGGGTCAAATAAAACCCGCAATGCTCGGCTTCTGAATCAAGTAAATAAAATCCGCGAGGCTGATCTCTAGCCATATCCTTCGTCTTTCGATATGTGCTCATGACTTCTCTTAAAGATGCCTTTTCGCGTGCACAACGCGACATGTAGCCGTAATGGTTTCAGCGGTTTCGCTTGTCTAGATTCGTTGTTTGAGAGAAGTCCCTTTGTCTGTGATCGCTTGTTGCTTTGAATCGGCGTGTGAATAAAAAGCAACTGATGCCATTGTTACGAAATTTGTCCTTGTTACCTAGCTGACAATTTGAGTCTATGTCACAAAGAAACGGTTCTCGATGATCAAGAATGAAGCAACTTGTATACCTGATTGACCGCTGTTAGTTTATCTCTGTAAACTGCCTTCTTTGAGTGATTGCTTTCCTTGTCTATAAAATTAAAAAAGATCCTATTTGCATTCTAGAGGCAGAGACATTGCTGATAAAAGTATAGTTGCAACTGAGATCAAGAAGGATTATTGAATTATGAAATCATTTTCATCAGTACCCGGTGACCCAATAAAACGTGAAACTTTTGAAAAATTACCAAAATTTGATTATATCACCAATCTTTGAAATTCTTTTTTATATCAAATACCAAATAAATTTAATGGTTGATTGTTATCATATTCTTTCGGGGGAAATACGACAAAATTTCGGCACGAAAAGCATGTTTTCGGCAATATATCGAACATATACAAAATATCGAATTTTTGGCCAAAAAGCTATTTCTTGCGATTTCATGTGAAGTTGCGAGCCTCACATGATATGACAGCCTCATCAAGGTCATACGCAACTAATTTAAGTGGCACTGGGGACAAAGACTCAATTTTTTAATAATTTCTTGTGATTTCGGAGTATGCGTCAAATCCAGGTAGCTTGTAAAAGCACACATTCCCACAAATTCAAAGCCATTTCAAGACTTTGCAATATGTCTATGATTAGTTTGGTCCTGGGCATAAATGCACACAAAGAAATTTTGATGATTGGTAATAAAATGAACTTTTGATGATTTTTCAAAAGAGTTTCACTTTTTTGGGTCACCCGGTATATGAAAGTTGATTTCCCTGACATCTTCTGTAATTGCTTGATCTTTTTTTTCTATATTCATACAGACGACATGTCACGTGACTTGACATATTCGCGCTCGAAAATCCAAGTTGGGGTAAATGAAGCCATTACAAAGTATAGCGTCGCACTGGGATTTCGAGAGTGTCTTGTTTATTTATCGCAATAAATAAATTCAAAAGACTCGGAAGCTGTTCAAATCATTCCAAAACTTTAGCGGATAGATAGGCGAACGTCGAAAAGGAAGGTTGACTTCAAACAAGCGACGAGCAACTCACAACTGAGGGAGATTGTGCCGCTGTTTACAATATTATCGTCGCAAAGGCAAGTTTCTCACAGCTTTCTTGGACTAAATTTATAGTTTCCTTTGAAGAATAGCTTATTCGTGCAATTATTTCATTGATTTGGGTCTGACTGACGATTGCTACATATCCTTTCCATATTCACTATCGCAAGGAAGAATATAAGAGCTGTTTTATGCAACTTTTTGCAAATTTCCTATAGAAACCTATTGAAATTTTCTGAAGAGTTACCCCAAAACAAGATGGCGTGGTGTTTTCAACGCTGCTGTGACGTCATGCCGTCTGTATGAATTGCTACCTAGCATCCGAAGGTAGTTTTAGGACACTGAGAAGCTGAGCTTATCGAAGCAATGTCCTGGTCCTTCCTCTCGATGTGACCACACCTCGCGATTCCTTTAGCCTGGGATTACAGAGAGTTGGTGACTCTCCTCACTCTACGTAGCAGGTTCGGCAGGGCGGGGACTCGAACCACCAACCCTCAGGTTGGTAGTCAAGCGCGCTACCATTGAGCCATCCCCGCTTGATCTTTGCCTCTCAAAAAGGACTTCCAAAACCTGATAAGTTCTACAGCAGCATTTTAAAGCTCTATAGCATACAGTAGAATAAATTCCACAATAAAGATCTTCATATTCCTTTGTAGGCTTCCAGCACTATATGTTAAAAGGTGATATAAGATTATTGAATATAATTTGAGAGGTAGTAGGATTACCGTGCTCTATATTGTAAGACTTGACACCAAAATCTAACCAGAGAGTTAGCAACGTCGGCATTGATTGGTAAATGTATTTGCAGCCATATTGTAGGGAAGATGCATGGTGACGCACAACAAATGGAACAAAGTCGCTGTACAAAGATAAATTAGACATAAATTCTTGCGTTTTGCTTGCACAATTTGAAACAGAAATTGAAACTATAATTTTTACAGCTTGTGCTAAAAGTGTTTGTTTCTTTGATAGCCCTCTGAAAGGGAAGACAAACTCGTTAGCCCTCAACAGATAGCCTTGGGATACTCATGATTTAAGTCCCTTCACTTTCGCTCATTGAATTGAATTGAATTGAATTGATATTGTTGTTGTCGCTTACGCTTCAGTGAGGGACTTATTTCCAAACTCTTTTGGAAATGGCAAAAAATTTCCTACCGTGCCAAATTTTTGGCGACATAGTTGTCGACATAGTTGTCGACATAGTTGTAGCGACATATCAGTTTAGGGAGCGAAACTATACGAAAAAATGAGTCGACCCTTGGGACGTGTTGTCAAATTTAGGTAAATTTTGGCTTGAAGAATTAGAATAATTAGCATAATTAGGCAGACAGCATGTACTTTCGAATCCCATATTCGACATTTCGAAATAGGTATTCCATGATTCGAACACCATTCTTTAAATCGACTGAGCGCAGCTTCTTCAAGGTGAGAAATGTCTTTTGTTTCGAAAAGAGCCAATCAAAGTGCATAATAGCCTAACAGGATCCATGGTCAATGTAAGCGTTGCAGTTTACGGAAAACCTTCATTGACACTGGGAACGAGGTTGGACGCAAACGTAGATATGTGCTCTGTTCTTTATCAAACCGTTGAGTTTCCCTATGATTCAACTGATAAACTTAAAGTCACTTGAGTACCTTTTGGAGAATTGTCAAATGCTTTACCAAAAGTTGGCTTTCAATAAAGTGGAGAACTTCTTAGCCGGCATATCCCATACAAAGGTATAAAGAACTTGAACAGTCTAAGTGCTCAGTCATTTTCTTGTGAACATTCAATGGCCTACTAAATTAAAAAGGAGAGGTATGGCAAAGAAACTTGCGTAAATTATGAAAAGCCCTTACAAAATCTTTAATTTTGATTTGTCATCGTATGCGTTCATCACTTTTTCGTAATACTTTGCCAAGAAGAAATGTCCCTTCTCCCAATCACCACATTTATTCACCACTTCCTGAATTAGAAAAAAACTGTGAGATTGTGCCTTAACTGCAGATGTCATCATTAAAGTAGCTAACAATTAGTAGCGATTTCCCATGAACAAGCAAAAACTATTTAGCGATGGTAGCTTGAATCTTTTCTTTGATCTCAAATTGATATATTTAACTCCGATACCAAACAGAAATAATACACAAGACCTACTTTGTATTTGTTTAGAATTGAAGTCGGCTCATGACTCTCTGTCTGTTCCATCCATCTACCAACAAGGAGAAGCACCTATAATTTGAGATTAAAACACTTGATTGACTCCACCAATAATTAATATTTGTAAAGTGTCTGTCATGATGAAAATTCGCTGACAAATTTCAGCTTTGGTTTGGCGCAACTTTGTGGCCAAACGGCCAAACGTTAGACACATTCCTTCAATCAAAAATTGACTTTGGTTACAGAATCATTGGCAAACTCTTTTCATTTGACAATACTCACAGTAAACCTTTGTAGGCCATTTAATAAGCTAGCTTCGCATAAGATGGTATTCTCAGCCTTCTCTTCGATCCTTTTCTTCTTATTGAGACTTGTATCAGTATACAACTAGTATATTTATCGATAACTTGAAGTCTGCCAAACTGGCATTCATTTCATGCATTAACTAATACCTTTGCAACGTTTTGCTTCGAATACATCGATTTAATGTCTTCACGTCCTTGGCAGCTCTGTATGAAACTGCAAATCAAAGATTCCAGTTAGAGCTCAAATAATCACATTGAAAAATTGAGTACAAGAAGTATATCAAACTAATTTTAAATTCAAAACTGAGTAAGCGTATAAACCAAATCAAATCAAATCAAATCATCATTATTTAAAGTTGGTGTAACATAGTTCTAAGAAACTAATTAATACCAACTATATACTAATTAGATAAACCTAAAATTTGAATCTCATGATGAAATTAATTTCATGTTCTTAAGAAACTTGTTTATAAGGAACTAATTCTACAATGGCTAATAATTTAGGAAACTCTAGAACTACGTTTGAAAAACAACTTTTAAGAGAAAATTCAAAACTTGTTATTACAAAAGTTTCATTACACCATTATTCTTGAGAAATACTTACTACAATTTTTTAGCGTAAAAGAACCCCTTTTCTTAAAAAAGTTGCTTTATATTTTAAGAAATGTATCTGCAACGATCATAGAAGCTAAATCATAATTTTTGAGCTCAACACATAAGAAACTAAGAAACTTTTAGTTCTAACGTATAGAAAATTGTGAAAAATTAAGAATTTTTAGTACTAAGAGTTTCTTGTAAATACTTGAAATATCACCTTGCATCTTTCTCCAGACAGAGTAGCGCTTTGTGTCGATCTCCCTTTGACGGAAAGATAAATAAAGTACTATGCATATCTTTGAAAGAAATGTAACGCAGCAGGCGTAAAAACCCATTAAATTGACAAATGATAATTGAAAAATGTCAAAATCCATATGACGTGTAACATAGCATAGGTTCCAATTCTTTAAATTGGCGTAAAAGGGTCGGTGTAAAATTCAGTGACATATTTCTTTGAATCGAATGGCTTGAAAGAAACTTTAGCTACTTTGCTACAACTCCACCGTTGAACTTTTCAGAAATCTTGAATATTTTCGAAATTACGGCGTATTTCATATTTCAACTCATTTGAGGATGTGACGTCATCAAATTTCTAAATCGCAAACCAGAAAGACTTTTGCTTGATACAATATTGTAGACGTTCATAAACCATATTTTTCTGGAAAATTATTCGATGTTTCCTCAAAAGATTTAAAAATTACGATGGTCTTAAGTTTTTTTCAAATTTTTCTTAATTTTCAAAATTCTGAAAATATTCACGATTTCTGAAGAGTCCAACGGTAGAATTATTACAAAGTAGGTAAAATTTCTTTCAAGCCATTCCATGCAAAGAAATAGGTCACAGAATTTTACACCGACCTTTTTAAAGATTTGAAACCTATGCTGTGTAACATTAATATGCTGGATTTGAGTGAGGAAACAACCACTGCAATGATAAAAGATTAAGGTAAACAAATGAGGGACTTGATTACCTGAGACCACAACCATTTAGTTCTTTCAATTATCGTATCTGTTCTGTTGGTTTCGGTGACATTCAGCAAAGAACTGTATGCAGTTTGAACGTGACCAGCCCTGAAAAGAAACACAAACGTTATTAAATTTACTGAAGACAATTTTCACATCATACTAAAATTATAATGAACATTGCATGTTCCTACTTAATCTTTCAAGCAACTTCACCAAAACGAATGCGCGAGTAACATCTTAAAAGTTTGGCATTTTTAATACCTTTGTAAACATAGATCTTTCTTTATATAAATCATGAAATGTCATCAATATTGGGATTCAAAAGTTGTCAGAAAAGAACTACCGGGTGTCCCAAAAAAAGTACTCCCGTTTAAAAAATCACCAAAATTCGAATATCAAACCTATCATAAAATTTTCTTTTTGATCTCTTTTGTCAGTGATCGAAATATATTTAAAGATGATAAAATGCTTGTGTCCAATACTTAAAGGGTATACAATAACAGGCTGAGAAACAGAATTCTGAGCTATACTTTTTAAGCAACATCGTAAATCCTGCCTAAGATCCATTATTTTGAGATTTTTCACTATCCTTCAAGTCGACAATGATACTTTGCGTTTCTTTCTGACGTTTATGACCAAACTAGAAGCTTGATACACAAAAAGAAATGAAATTGGTAATCATCGATACTTTTTGCATTATGCTTCAAAACCAGGCGGCGGTAGGGAGAGCTAAATTTGCTAAATTAAAAACAATCACAAGATCAGCTATATCTGGGAAAAAAATTTGGTCTTTGATCTACTTGCCAAAAAATGAATTTAAAAGATCGGCCATGTAATCAATTTTTGGTGATTTTTCAAACAGGAGTACTTTTTTGGGCCACCCGGTAGAATGTCGAAAAAATAATTTAAAGTACTCACTTTCTTGCAATCTTTGCAATCCTTAGCCAACAGTTGTCTTGCTCATTAGTGATTGTATCATTCCTTGTAAAGAAACAAAAATAAATATTAATGAAAAGATTAAAAATACATACGATATACTCAAATTCACAAATTTGCAGACGACGTGTGCCTTTAAAGTTTCTATATTTACTTGATTCGAAGAAGTGACTTCAGCTAAGAGTTTGATATCTTGTTTACAGTAATCTAAGTGATGATTTCCAAGGTATAGACAATTAAAATCAGAATTGACGGTTCGTCAAAAGCTGGAGGGAACGTAGGCTTTAAACCCTTAAAAAGATAGTGTGAATAGCTTACTTTCTTCGGATTAAACGCCTCGAAAGGAATTTGAGGTAATTTACTGTAATTCTACATTTGATTCTTTACTATCTTGATTACTTTCAATATTACAACTTTTTTCTTTTTATGAGAAGAATTGAAACAAAAATGTTGAAAAAAGTAAAACCATCGTCCCTTCAAAATTAATGGCAGAAAAATAGCAGACTTTTCAAGAAAAGAAACCATACTTTATGAAGGTCTTTAATATAGTGGCAAACAGAAGTCTGTCGCTCTTCTGGTTTACAATTTGGAAATTTGATGACGTCACAATCCCAAACAAGTTGAAATTTAAAAAAACGCCGTAATTTTCAAAATAATCAAGATATCAAAAAAGCCAACGGTCGAAATACAGTAAAGTTGCTGAAGTTCCTTTCATTCCATCCAAAGGAAGATGTAATAGTCATCAACACCATGCGTAAGATTTGAAGCATATGCTCCAAGAGGGATGGCTTTTCAGCACCGAAGTAAGATTGGATGCTGACTTCAGACAGTTTGCACTACACTAACGGAAATACATTCGGAGAAAGTATTCTTTGAAGAATCAACCTTAAGGGTCATGCATAATATCATAAAGATGGGCTGTAAGACTCTGCACAATGATAGTATGAAAAGCAATAGTGATAAAAAACAGAAATTTGAATGTAAATTACCGCGGAAAGAGATCCAAGAGGACTCTACGCATTGAAAGTATCTGTTCACGAGTTCTGTATGACGCCTAGATAAAAGAAACAAATTTTAAAATCTTCAAAAAGCTGTGATCGTAAGCCAGAGTAAAATTTATAAGATACTCTACTTTACAGTTGTCATAAATTTTATTTGTATTTATTTATTTTAAAATTCTTTACCCAGGGTTCAATTCAGTTTGAATAACTGTTTTACAATTGAACCCTGCAACTAAAAATAAAAATAAATACAATATTCATCTAATTATAAATTTACAATATATCTATGAAAACCTAAATAGAGGAGAAAAAGAAAATGTAAGCCAGCTTTCCTTGAATATTTTCAATTGTGAGCTTTGACTATGGCTTTAAATGACTGGATGGAGTTTGATATCAGCATGGAGTTTGTTCCATATATCAGCTCCGCGGAAAGCAAACGACTTTTGACCATAAGCAGGTCTCATTCGAGGTATTGCTAGATCGCACTTTAGTGTTACGTAGGACCCGATTGTGAACATCAGATAATCGAGAGAAAATCTGGCTAAGTTTGTCGGGTGCAAGTCCATTTAGGGATTTATATACCGTTGTAGATGTTTCTCTGTGGACTTACAGGCCTCATTAAAAATATTCTGTGCCTGCGAGCAAATGATTGGGAAAAATGTGCCTGCAATCAAATCACTCTGAATACAGTAGAGATGCTAGCAGCATCTGTGTAATGATATTTTGTGCCTGCGAGCGGCGCTCGTGTGCTCGCACACATTAATGAGGTCTGGGGACTAGCCTATCAACTGAAAGCCAGCCTAATCTTTGCAACAACGGAGATGAAGTTTGCAAGAACCGTTAAATACCTGTGTGGCTTGATATCTCTGTTCCCAAAGTTTGATCAAATCTCGTGTCCTAATTTCTTGAGAATTCTTCTTGATCAGCAGACTAGCACATTGCTCAATTTCTTGCAGCATGTGAAGCCTACAGATGGATTAAACAAATGAAAATCAAAAACTCGTAAAATGTTTTTGGAAAATGTATTCTAACTGTCTTATTGGTCTCTATGCCTTTTGCCTTTTGCCTTTTGCCTTTTGCCTTTTGCCTTTTGCCTTATGCCTTATGCCTTTTGCAATCAATATGTGCAACATTAAAACTCCTCGTCAAACTGGGGCTTCGACGTCTTTTAGGAGATTTCTCTCTAATTTTGGCACTTAGCCAAAAATCAGCCAAAAATCCCTTTTTTCCTCTCTGTTTGGCAAACACAATAACAAATCAATAGGTTACGGTTGGGCGAGATGGGTCAGCTGGAGCAAAATGGGTCATTGAAAAATTCATAGATTTCAGTTTATCATGCTTTAGTTTAAGAAAATCAGTTTCTATCGCGAACAACGTCAAAATCATTCATGGCCAAAGCTGCAAGTTTCCAACCAGTGACACTTATCCTCAATTCCTAAAAACAAAAAATCCAGTGACTCATTGTGCCCCACTCAATCCTAGCTTAATCTCATGTGAAGACTCTAAAAAACATTGTATTAAGTGCCTAAAACAGCCTAGGGAGCTTTGGCATACTAATTTAAATTTGACCAGTTTCCTCGTCATTGATGAGCCAGCCATCTATGTTGTTGATGGTGGAAAAGGAGTGGGAAAGTGAATTAAATTGACAAACTCACAGATAAAGCTTGTAGAAAACAATAAATCTTGAGGAAATAATTTATCAGAGAAAAAGAAAGTGCGCTAAAACAACAACTGAATTCACAAATCTTAACGTAATCCTCAGTCAAGTAATGGAGATGACATTTTTCAAATTGGATAAATAACTTTTGCAGGATAATTTTCAAACAGTTTTAAACATCTGTTTTTGATTCACTAAGCAAAATCTTTCTATTAGAATTCCATTTATTTCTTTTCCAAAATTCCGTTCGGATAGGTCTGGTGTTCGATGAAAGGATTTTAGCAAAACAATATAGATAGGCAATAAGATGACGCGAGAGTGCATTCTCATACCTGACAATACATTCATAAGATTTCTCGCCAAGATCAAGACCAGTTGCAGAGAGAGGTTTCATTTGCTCTTGTCTCACCAGTTTTAAATGTTTGTACAGATCTGCCATTCTCTGAAATTTGCAAAAGGTGAAATTTACAGTAAAAATGAAGCTTAAAAGCGCATTGTATTTAAGATGACTGCGTAAATATGGCTAGTCTGCACTTTAGCGGACCAGCTTTCAATATCGGCAAGTTATGTGTCATGGGGTAAGGGTTAGGGTCAGGGTTAGGTTTTGGAAAAGGAGTTTTTAGGGTAAGTAAGGGTTAGTTAGGGTTAGTTAGGGTAAGTTAGGTTTAGTTAGGGTAAGTTAGGGTAAGTTAGGGTGAGGTAGGGTTTAGTTAGGGTTAGTAAGGTATTTGGTCAAATACGTTCCCGAGAGATATGACATAAAGCTGGTCCGCTAAAGTGCAGTCGTCCCGTAAATATAAAACAAATATAAAGAAGAAACTACGCAGACTTCAGCAATATCGATGACCATCGAAATGCATCAATATGAAAACGATTTGATATTCTCTCTTCGGGGAAGAAAGCATGAACCAAACCACATCCACGAAAGTGTGCCTTGAATGATTCTGGAATACTGCATCATATTTCTTACCCTGGGTACCAGACTCTGAGAGTCTGGTACCCAGCGTACATATTTCTATAACCAAGCACTTTTCTTGTTGTACAGAAGAAATTGAATTTATAACAAATTGTAAACGAATGTACCTGGTCTTTCACATAAACAAGCAATTTGCCAAGTGATATACTCCAGTTGTCAAACTCTGACACCTAAGAGTAAATAAAGAATAAGAGTTTATATTGAAGTTGCCACTTCTAATCCCACCACAAGCTCCCTTCGGAGTTAATGAAAGTCGTTGTTTAGAACATGAGTATTGCTTCGGCTGCAAGCAAAGTGTTAAATCAATCTTGATAGGTTTTATAATGAGGTTTACAGAGAAGCAGAGAAATAGCAGAGGCTATATCTTTGATTTGATACAAACCCCATCAAGGTCGTCTCTGAGTGTGTCCCATTGCCCAAGCCTCCATGCTGCCTCTGACTGAAATGGGAGAATCTCTTTTGTCCATGTTAATCTTAAAAGAAAGAGCGAGGAATTCAAACCCAGTTCTTCATTTCAGAAACATCCCTAAAAAACCCTGATTTCCATATCTAGAAAGATTGGTAGAAAAACATTGATAGCTAATCATTGAGAAAATAGAAAATTTTTACATTCGACAATAAAGTGCTACATAAACAGAACACATGGTAGCATACCAGGTGAGTCAGAAAAACGTGGGGCGTTTAGCAAGCCATATTCTGGTGGAAAACAAGTCAAATCGGGAGTGTTGAAGTCTTATATTGCAGAAGAAAGATTGAATTAGTTATAGAAATTTAGTTTGTTAAAATTGGTGATTTCTTTCCTTATTTATTTGCAATTTTATGGTATAGCCATTTTGGTGAAAAGCATCGCTAGTAAAAGAACTTTCAGCTTGCTAACAACGACAATTTAAATGACTAGTCTCCAAGAGATACAACATACGTAGCATTAGTTATTCCTTTTGTGCTCTAACACAATGCATGCGTTGTTTCAATTTTTGGTAGAGAAACAGTATGTTTGTCATGGTTTAGATGGTCTCGCGTGCATGCATATGAATCTAATTGAAGGCCTATTTTAGCAATCTTGTGAAACATCATTTTACTAAAATCGCTCGTAATTCTGGAATGGAAAGACCGATTTCGACCGAACAAATTTTCATATCTAAGTTAGCTTTTCTTCTATGCAATGAACTTTAAAGAAACGAATTTGCAAATCAAACGGCATCAATAAAAATTGGCAAACACCCCACGTTTTTTCTGACTTCAAAAAGGCTCAGATCTACAAATAACATGCAGTCATCTAACCCAAATTGCAGATTTGTATTCTAAAAACTGAATTGAAATACCTTTTGGTTATGATTCCACTGGCATCCATCAAAGCTGTGTTCAGCTGACCAAGACGAATAAGGCAGTGCAGAAGACCCTGAAAATAGATAGT
>REGM01000050.1:875308-944136 GCA_004194415.1 Aurelia aurita
GCAATAATCTTCCTCTGTACTAACAAAATAAATTAATTTGATTGATGCGTACGGATCCACTCTGCGAGGGCCTAAAGTGTGCCCAATGTTATGAGTCCCTATTGACCGGAGAGACATCAACAAATCAAAGAACGCAGGGAAACATGGGATGAAAGGTCATAAGTCTACCCTACTAGCTCAAATATTGTACTCAATATTTCCATTCGTCACAAATAAAGAACAGATATACCCCTGAAACAAGAGACAGCACAGCGAATCCCTAGTAATTAACTGCTACAATACTTGCCATTTGATTGTTAGTTTTAATTTCTTTAGGTCCTTTGTACGTTGAATCATTGTGAGCAAGAATCGTAAGCCCAGTGAAAACTTGGTCTTTGTTTACACTTAGGTATAATAAGAGTTGATTGAAGACACTTTGACATTCAGATAACAACAAACTGCCAAGCTCAACGTCAGTTTCATTCTAGAGATGAAGATAAAAATAATTAGATCAAGTTCTATGAAGCATACCATGAACAGATGAACATTATCAGTTAATGAAGTTAATCCTGAGAATACTAAGCACTTCGTGCGCTGAAAACTGAGCAGTAGAGATCCTCATTTGCGCTGCAAGATATGTATAAAGGATTCCTTCTATAAAAGAAGTTCAATTCTCATCACTTTCTTGCTTTGTACTCCTTTCTAAAACAGTTAATGAATTTATGAAAGGCTTTGCTCTTCCTGAGCATCTGCCTAGTAATATTTACAAAATGGGTCTTCTCTGCAAAAATAACCAAGAAGGTCTCTTTTGAAATGCAAGCGAGAAGCTCAATTTGCTTGCTGAAGCTAGCCAAGCTTTCCTCTTCTTATGTCGCGCATAACAAGTTCAAGGTGTCTTTTCTGAAAGCATCCAGTGAAAGGGACACACAGATATCGGTCACTTGTCTTCATGCATAGAAGTGTAGGAAAAGATGCACAAGGACATAAATTATGCCAATTTAAAGGGAATAACCTGAGTTAAAAGATGAGATCTCGTAGGTTTATAAATAACCTATTGTATTTGATAATCCAGCAAGTGGGCAAAGAAAGCAAAGCAAAAGAAAACAATAGAGTGTTTTGGTTTTTCTTTATCCTATTTATAGACGGGCGCCTTATAGCTCAGGTCATTCACTTTAACTGAATTGTTCCTCGTTTTCAAAAATAGGCTCATGAAAATCTTCTGCATGAACACTCTAAGAAAGAATGTCTAAAGAACCAAAAAGAAGTGTTGCCACATATGCCTTATCAACAAGAAAAATTTCTTACTCTGATGAAAACTCAGCAATAAGGAATGTATACGATACTTCACCTGGAGATATTTCAACGTTTTCTCGAGCTCTGCTCCCATGCAATTTCTGACCAGAAATGAGAAAATGAATTTGAAATTAAAAAAGAGCATTTCTCGTCGATTGATGTCGAGTTGTTTTGCAATGATTCGAAGAATGATTGAGGATGATTTGTCCGCATAACGAATCACTCTTGGTATTAATACTTTGAGGTTGTTCTGAAAGATGAAATGGGTTTTATGAGATTTCTCTAGTATAAATAATAACAGAGGAGTGGGGAGAGAAGTGCAAAGCAGTCCAAATGTTAGTTCTATTGAAGAAGCAAAGGTACATGTCAGGTGAGGTTTGCAATAATACAAAATCACTCATTCCAAAGTGTAGTGTTTTTATAAATTCTCTAATCAAACAATACCGTAAAAAGCTCTACTGAGTATTGTATTTTCCAAGACGTTAAAAATGTGTAAAATTCCTTCACAAAAACACTTTACTTTTAAAAAAAGTGCGTCAGCCGGGAGTCGAACCCGGATCGATTGCTTGGAAGGCAACCATGCTAACCGCTACACCACCGACGCTTGTTGGTAACTTGAAAATTTAAAAAGTTTTACTAGCTGTGAGTCATGAGATCAAGACCAGTTGGTGAGTTCAAGCTTGCTGATCATTTTTATATCGCCGACAACAAGCAAACACACCTTTTAGCTTTTGGAACCTTGAACCATCCTATTTCTTTCTTGCAAATTTCAGAGTTTCGAACGCAAAAAAGAATCAAAGCTTTCTATACGATTTTGGCTCTTTTCGAATCTGCACCAAATTTCTGTTTCTTGGTACATAAATTGCCAATCAAGAGCGTTTTAATGCCATATATTTCATTGCATATCTTAATATTTATGTAAGAAATATTCTGGCCAAAGAAGAAAATACTGCTTAGCAAGCACTTAAGATCTGCTTGTAAAGCAGTGTTTTTCCATGTGGCCACGTTGCAAAACAGTTTATGTATGTGGATTCAGAAACAAGTAAGGCTTCTTTCTTGGTCTTAAATTCGACTTCCCTCTCTACTCTTTGTCTGAAAATTCATCTTCGTGAAGGCGGCTATAATAAACAAGCGGCAACTTAACAAATGAGTGTTCTTTCAAGCTTTGCAAATCCCTTTGTTGAAAATGCAGTTCTCAAAACCAGGATAAACTCCCGGGGGGGCATTTCGATAATTTTTGTAGCGGGTATGTGCCGCTAGACAGGGTATCGTTTTTAGCGATTTTGCTCCGAAACAGGGTATCCTTTTTACATTTTTGACAAGGAATTTACAATTTTGCTATCGTTTTTTGGCGGTTTGCTCCCAGACAGGGCAGTCAATTTGAAAAAAATTGCTCCCAAACGGGTGAAAATATCAATGTCTCAGAGGCACATCCCCGTACATGTAGGGGTCGAGTGCCCCCCCCCCCCCCCCGGGGATAAACTCTGCTGCATTATATTACTTTACTTTGGTGAGAAAACACAGTCAACCTCCGCGTTTTCACAACGTGTATGAGAAATGAGAAACCTTTCCTTGCAAATCACCTTCGAAATCTTTATCATTGGTTAAAAAGACGGATCAAACAGTGGCCTTAAGCCCAAGCCTAACGAGCTAACAATGTTCGCCAAACATTGAGATTTGGTTGCAATGCAAACTGCTTTCCCGTTTGGCCACGTCGCAAAACATTGCTTGAAAAAACATTATCTGCTTGTGACAAGCAGAAAACGTTTTTGAATTTTCAAAATATTGCCCAACAATTCTGCTTGTTAAGCAAAGTTTTCCAAAAGTGACCAACCAGGAAAGCATCACTTGGCAAGCAAACATCAAATGACTTGATGATGGGTTTAAGCCCGAAACGTCGTACAAAACAAAACTCTGCTCACAGTGCAATTATTTATACTGTATTTGTTTGTTTTCAAATCTCAAATGCGTGTTAAACACTGTTTGCTCGTTTCAGAAATATAAGCAAAATTTGTTGGGTAATGTGTGTGGACAAGTTAAAACATTATATGCGTGTCCTAAAGCAAGAATCATTAGTTCAAATGTTTGCCAAACGATGTTTGCTCATTTCACAAAGGTTTAATAACTATAAATATAACTTACTTGCAAGAAAGTCTTTTGATCTTTAAGCTCGAAAACACTTGCAGTTTCAGCAATCATCTCTATAATACAGTTATTATCTTTTTCACTTTCAATAGCTTCTCTGAATTTGCTGATGAGAAAGTCAGAAACATGGGAACGAAATCTTAGCAGAAGATCTTTGCATTTCAATTTGTGGTGACTTGCAACTTCATGGATCTGTAAAGTCAAAGAAATGATTAAATAAGAAGCCTTTATGGTTAAATGGTCTAACGTCTTCATTAAAGACGGTGGCAAAATCCTTTCTTTCTGAGAAGTTTATTTATATGTGTGTGCAACTTTCTCTCTCATGATCGTTGGCTAAAGGAGGTATCCTAGACAGCGCGAGGCTGCAAATTTTCGTCCTTCGGAAGGGACATTAAACTAGGGGTCCAATGCCTGGATGCGGCATGCATAGTATGCCTAAATTAGCTGTAATATGGCTAGAAATCTTTCCAGCCAACTTAGAATAAAGCAATGAATGAATGAATGAATGAATGAATGAATGAATGAATGAATGAATGAAGGAATGAAAGAATGAAGGAATGAAGGAATGAATGAATGAAGAAATGAATGAAAGAATGAATGAATGAATGAATGAATGAATGAATGAATGAATGGAAGAAAAGGCTAAGAGCTATTTGCTAAGCCCTATTATCGTTAAAAGTTTAAAATCTAAATTTCAGGCCACGATTAACCATAAAGATGTTAGACCCATAAATATACTGTTAAAAGGTTGTAATCAATTGCTAAAACACTGCAAGTTTTATGCAAGTAACAAACATGACTAAAATAGCAAAATCAAGTGCTTAATATTTAGGTCAATGCAAATTTATCAGATATGATATTGAATGAGAATTTTNTGAATGAATGAAGGAATGAAAGAATGAAGGAATGAAGGAATGAATGAATGAAGAAATGAATGAAAGAATGAATGAATGAATGAATGAATGAATGAATGAATGAATGAATGAATGAATGAATGAATGAATGAATGAATGGAAGAAAAGGCTAAGAGCTATTTGCTAAGCCCTATTATCGTTAAAAGTTTAAAATCTAAATTTCAGGCCACGATTAACCATAAAGATGTTAGACCCATAAATATACTGTTAAAAGGTTGTAATCAATTGCTAAAACACTGCAAGTTTTATGCAAGTAACAAACATGACTAAAATAGCAAAATCAAGTGCTTAATATTTAGGTCAATGCAAATTTATCAGATATGATATTGAATGAGAATTTTAATCAAGCCTTGTTAATGTGCACGAAACAAAACAAAACAAAAATTATCACTCAGTAAATATATGGATAATTCACCCATATTATTGACCCTTAACAAAAACACAACAGTTGGTGTTGCTTGACTGCAAAGCAGCAGTTTTCTCACTTGCAAAGAAAAGCTACGAAAATATAATAAGAAAATGTATAAGGTTTTCGAATACGAACAGAGAACCTTACGAACACTGCCACTGAGATTGCTTAGAATCTCTTTTCCTGCAAAGAAAAGCATTTTTTATGTACCTGATCATATGCCACTGCTCCTATGGATTGGTGTTGGGTAATCAAGCATTCCAAAAGACTTATAACAACTACCAATAATAATTCACCTAAAAACAGATTCAGGCATTTAAACAACAAAAATGAAATCTCATACTTATTTAAAAAATGAGACTTTTTTTTTATATTCCATTAAAAATTTACAAGACAAATTACTAATTACGCTACCTACAAATTACTCTACAAAACACTACAAGGACGATACCAATTGGAGCAATAGATTATGACAACCCTGCGGCCATTACATTGAAAGAGACAAAAACTACCCGGTGAATCAGAGCCACACCCAAAGAGCCGGTCAACCGAATGAGACTTCAAGAAAGCGTCAAAAACAGTACTGTCTGGATCAAAAAGGTAGACTCACACTTTAAGTCCTTTCACTTTCACTCATTGAACTGAATTGATGTTGTTGTTGTCGCTTCAGTGAGTTAGCTGTAGCGACATACTAGTTAAGGGGAGCGAAACTACAAGAAAATAATGAGTCTAGATCATAGGCATCAAATCTTCAGAAATTGTTCTTTACATGGTTATCATGGTATGAATTGTATCGAGAGAAAACTACGATAACAGGCTGNAGCGACATACTAGTTAAGGGGAGCGAAACTACAAGAAAATAATGAGTCTAGATCATAGGCATCAAATCTTCAGAAATTGTTCTTTAAATGGTTATCATGGTATGAATTGCATCGAGAGAAAACTACGATAACAGGCTGTGCGTCGAACCTTGTTTGATGAAAATGCTTGCAGCGAAGAGTTGTAGGTATAAAATGTTTGAAGGCAGGGAGATCATCAAACGATGCGAGAGGATTATACTGGTACCTTTCGAATGAATCGCTTGAAAGAACCTTCAGGTACTTTGCTGTCTTTCATCGGCGAACATTCCTCATTTTTCTTTCAAAATTACAGCGATTTTTCATATTTAAAGAATAGAATTCAGGCAAATTTCGAAGAATGTTAAAAAGCATCGAAACTTCTAAATTGATTTAGGAGAACTAGTAGAAATTGCAAGAAAGCTATGGTTCACGAGGTGAGGTTAAACAATATAGTGGTAAGCAGAAGTTATCGCTTGATTTGTTTGCGATTTAGCAATTTCTTGACTTCATAACTTCATAACAAGTCCTCTATGACATAAATTATAAAAAGTGCTTGCTATAATTTTGAAGATAATCAAGATATTGAAATTGATGAAGCTAAAATTGCAGTACATCTCTTTAAGGTCCTTCCAAGCATTTCATTTGAAAGTAAAATGTTATACCCATATACTAATTTACACATGGTATCACTTGGCAGAAAATTTCGTCCACCAGTCTTATACGAAATTATTTCGGAAATTGTTCAGCTACAAAGGAAAGTTTTCAACTTCTTCGCAGCTGGATTTTTTTCATCACTATTGACCCTTAAATTGACAAAAAATGAAATGAAAACAAAATTACTTGTCAGTAGTATGCGTGAAAAGTGGGCCTAAAATTTATTACCTTCTGCAGTTTTTCCAACACATCCAAGCGTCAAGACAACAGTCTCCAAAATCTTCGTGTCCCCTTCACTGGATGCCTTTAGAAAAGACATCTTCAATTTGTTGACGAGTAATTGTTGGATATGCCCCATATCACTGCGCTTTACGAAGGAACTGACAGCTTGACTGCAAGAAATGTGAAGGAAATGGGTAAAGTACACTTAATAGAACCAGGAGTAATAATAAATTGTGCAACGTAATCAAATGTAGGCGAATTTCCAGAGGACAGGCTGGTCCGTTAAAAGGAAAATTGTTAGCAAGGTGTCACTGAGAGTTTTATTTCTAAATAATTAGGACCCGGAAACTATTTCTAATAAAGATCCCCTAAAGATGCAAACACTAGTGAACAGTAATATACTGATGTCTCAAAAAAGCAGAACTTTTTGTATGACCAAAGAAATAGAGCTGGTAGTCTAAATAAAGCCTGGTTCACAATAGGTCGTTGAAGTCGCTGGAGTCGTTGAGGTCACTGGAACAAACGTCTCAAAAGACCCAAAAATTTAATGTAAACGGCAAAATAAACTCCTCAATGACCCTGACGACACCAACGACTGAGTTTTTGCCGTTCACATTCAGTCTTTTGGGTCTCTTGGGTCGTTCGTCCCAACGACCCCAGCGACTCGAGCGACTGCAACGACCTAATGTGAAACAGGCTTTAGACTTTGAATCAAAGTTTTGGTATAATTTCAACATTGGATCAGTTTTGAAGCGTTCTTTGGGCATTAGGAGACAACAGTTAGTGTATTTTGTAAATAATTATCTTTCTTTATGACAAGAAAACTTGTGTAAAGTATTGACAAAACAGGCAAATGACCGACCGGCCTTTTCCTGAGACCAAAATTTTGATACCAAAACTCTGATCTCTAATCCCAAATAAGAATTTTATCTATGGATTAAAAAAACAATCCTTTACCTCAACTCACTCGAAAACTGTTACTTTTTAAATTCACTTGGTATGAGATAAAAATATTAGTAAAAACAGGGAAAACCTTATTTTTTACCTGAATGAAATTCTGATAATAACATCAGGATCATCAATGAAATCCAAATATGAAGACCAAAGACCAGTAATCGAATGTTCCTTTTCATCGAGAATATGATTCATGAGCTGCCCTAGGTTTTTGATGAATGCTAACTTTATGGCTCTTGAAGAATCCCGCCTCAGTATTTGGAAGAATGGCGAGAGCAGAGAAACATCGGTTGAAGAACCCTCTTTATCTGAAAAGAAATGTTGATATCAATAATCACCAAAATTGAAACAAGGAATAGCTCAGCATTATGATTTATACCTACGGTAGAAGGACAGGATGCAGGAAATGTGACCGATCAGAAATCAAACGAAATATAAATATATCCAAAGTCAATATGATTCATCGGTGCAAAGAAACTTTTTCGATTGAATTTTGATATTTTCTAGCGAATTTTCCAACTTTTAGCTTTGATTTTAATACAGATCATCGAAACATCTTTGACTGGGTACAGCGCAAATCTTTCAGCAAAGTGGTTTGAACTGTTTCGAAAATTTGGACCTTCAACACGAATAACAGTTTAGCATCGCAAGACCATGCTACATGATATATATCAAAATNAGATAAAAATATTAGTAAAAACAGGGAAAACCTTATTTTTTACCTGAATGAAATTCTGATAATAACATCAGGATCATCAATGAAATCCAAATATGAAGACCAAAGACCAGTAATCGAATGTTCCTTTTCATCGAGAATATGATTCATGAGCTGCCCTAGGTTTTTGATGAATGCTAACTTTATGGCTCTTGAAGAATCCCGCCTCAGTATTTGGAAGAATGGCGAGAGCAGAGAAACATCGGTTGAAGAACCCTCTTTATCTGAAAAGAAATGTTGATATCAATAATCACCAAAATTGAAACAAGGAATGGCTCAGCATTATGATTTATAACTACGCCTGAAGGACAGGATGCAGGAAATGTGACCGATCAGAAATCATACGAATTATAAATTTATCCATAGTTAATATGATTCATCGGTGCAAAGAAACTTTTTCGATTGAATTTTGATATTTTCTAGCGAATTTTCCAACTTTTAGCTTTGATTTCAATACAGATCATCGAAACATCTTTGACTGGGTACAGCGCAAATCTTTCAGCAAAGTGATTTGAACTGTTTCGAAAATTTGGACCTTCAACACGAATAACAGTTTAGCATCGCAAGACCATGCTACATGATATATATCAAAATGTGTTCAAAGCAACTGCAAAAAATTGGGGAATTTCCAAAAAATCTGAACACATATAATTGACCTTTCAGCTATTCTACAAAATATTCTGGAACAAGTCAACCTCGATTCCAGGGCTATCAGTGTCTTCAGCCTCCCTTCAGCGCACATGATAACAGGGTAACTGGCCGCCCATTGTTACCCTGGGTTCGAGGTTGGGACGAGTGATATTTTTATCACTTTTAATGGAAAGGTTCGATTGAGTGGAGTTCTATCACTGTTGTGCACATTCGAAAATTCCTCAGATTTCCACAAAATATATAAAAATATCGTTCGCTCAAGACTCCTTTGTAGAATAGCTGAAAGGTTTATTGGGGTACATGTTAAATATTGCATTAAATATTACACCGTATTCGAACAACTATTTACATAGTACTTTGATTAGAATAATTTCTTATTTATGGATTTCGACTCTGAAAAGAGTGCTGTTTTAACAACCTCGTTCCCATGACCCAAAAGGAGGCTGTTGAAATCCAGCATGGCAAGGTTGCTGTTTTAAAGAATTTGGATAGCACTGATCACCTTCTTTGCAACAATTGCATTCCAGTCTGTAGCTGCATTCCATAGTAGAACCAGAGTTTGCTTGCCTGGAATCCACCCCATCATTGGTGAATACAACTTGGCAATGATTGGCTAAAACACATGCTACGTCACCGCATATTTTTGCCAGTTCTTCTCGGATATATTCTCTTGAAGACCGGACAAGTGGACCGACCTCTTCGGCTAACAAACAATAACTGGTTTGATTTATGACTGCAAGGAATCCTGGGAGACATCTGACGGCTGATGTTTGGGTATCGATGTTTGGACTGGCCTGCAGGAAAATATTCAACAAATTTCAATGGGCAGATTAGCAGAAATAAGGTTTTCGGCTTTGCTGTCGAAAGTAAACAGAAATATACAATTTGTTTCCAGGAAATCTAGCCTAGCTGTTTCGCCCAGACATAGCAAACTTGCAGATGAACATCTAAGCTAAAGATATTGGGAAACAGACTAATTTTTTAGGTGAATCCTCTTTGCTGAAATTGACAAAAAAAATTGCGAAGCCATCACATTAAGAAAAATTGCGATCTACATGTCTTTCAATTTACTATGCAAAACGAAATCGTGTTTACAGTTTTTCGATAGGCCTAATAGCATTTGAGACATTAAATAATTTCTTCTGAGAGGGGTGTTTTTGCAAAACAGTAACTCACTGCTCACTAGAGTGGAAAGCAAAGGTACTTAAAGGTGACCTGAAGTGAACATTTTTGTTGATGAAAATGGAAAGCACAGTTGAATGATGGGGAATACCGTTTAAATGTTCTCATCTCATTTTCGAGTTATCCACTGTTATTTAGTGCCAGCCCAACCTCGTTCCCAGGGTGTTTTTACGTCATACTCTAAATCACGAAGCCGAGTGAACACCCTGGTACACATAGCACAAATTCACCCAAAATAAGGGCGGATTAGCAGCCATTGTGGATTTGGAGTTGGCAGGGTAACGCTCATTATGCGACCTCATTTCCAAACAACAAAGTAACATTGCAGTGGTTGTTGCTTAGTGACTAGATTATATTGTTGTTCTTAGAATAATTAGTAAGTTTTCGAGAAATAAGTTGTGTTATCTATTGTTTTCGAATAGCCAATCAAATTGCAGAACGGCCACTTGTATCCCAGAGTAGAGGTAGAGCAACGAACTCACTCTGGGGACGAGATTGGTGCCAGCCAGCTGATGACGCCATTTTGTTTGCAAGTCATTAGAATAACATAACGAAATATAGCTTTATTTTATCTTGGAAAGATTACAGTTGCAAGAAACTTTGAAGCTGAGTTAAATAAAAGGAATATAAATTTTTTAACAAAATAACATAATGTTTAGTGAGGCATTTTAATCGACAAAATATTTTTTGAATATATTTCCCTTTGGAACCATAGTCAACCTTGTATACTTGTTGGCTTTGGGTGGCTTTGGGCAAACAAAATGACGTCATGAGCAAATACTACAAAATAGTGGATAGCTTGATAAAGAGATAAAGAGAAACAACAGCCTCCCATCGCCAAATATTCTACAGGGTGTCCCAAAAAAGTTGTGCCCCATTTGTGCGGCTGCTGTGGAGGAGCTGTAACTTCTACTGTCCCGTTTTCGGTACAGTTGCATGGAATAGGCTTCAACTTAGGGTTTGAGACCTTGTTTTAGCCAATCGCACAAGTGGCTGCTGATTTATGGCGCAAAAAAGTCAAAAAAGTGGAAACTTCAAAAACAGCACTTTCTTCGTTCTACAAATATGTCAAAATCAAGTAAATATTGCAAGAAAAGGTTCTAGCGTTTTATTTGAAATTTTTATGTATTTTGCAATGGGTTAATGGTATTTTGCTATCAGTAAACAATAAAATGAACCCTTTATCAACTATAGAAAAAATTCCAATACAGCTCTAGGACCCTTTCTTGCAGTATTTACTTGATTCTGGCATTTTTGGAGAACAAAGAAAGTGCTGTTTTGAAGTCTTCACTTTTTTTACTTTCTTGCGCCATAAATCAGCAACCACTTGTCCGATTGGCTAGAACAAGGTCTCAAACTCTAAGTTGAAGCCTATTCCATGCAACCGTACCAAAAACGGGACAATAGAAGTTACAGCTCCTCCACAGCAGCTGGAAAAATTGGGCACAACTTTCTTGGGACACCCTGTAGTAGGTATCTGCTATACTGCCTGCTCTTTTGAAAGACAAGATACAAATATCTCAGGGCAAACTCAACCAAACCGCATACAAGTTGTTCTTTCAAAAAATTAATAAACTTACAAGAGCTGTTCTGAATATATGAACTTTCCATTGGACGTGATCTTTATTACTCAGTTTCAAAATCATCTTGATTGCCATTTCGACGTACTGATTATCAATTGACGACTGTAGCCTAGTGTGCAGTAATCTCAACTCAGCCTCCTTATGAATATGAGGTGTCCAGTCAAACCAAGGTGGATCAATACTGTCAAGCCATGGCAGATATACCATCTCAAGAATTCCATCATAAAGTTGGTCGTTGACCTCCGTCTTATCGAAGTTGAATAAAGACATCACTTTATCGAAGGTTTGAATCATGGCTTGTAATATAGACGCTCTTTCTTTGTCTGAGCATATCAAGATACGCGGGTTATGGAGGATGGAGTGAACCTGGCATGATGTTGTCTCCAGTCGAGTGGTAAATTCTTGCAAATGAAGGGGAGAGAAATAAAATCTTATGTACCGTGTGCACCAAAAAGAATTTAATTTTCCTACATGCAAGTACAAGGAAACTATTTGCCTAAGAGCTCAAATAACTTTGAGATCGTTCTTCGATAACTAAGAGGTAGAATAAACAGTCCAGCTATATTTCTTTAAGACCACGTTTACACTGTACCGGTACAGTTTCGATCCGCTACAAAGTTGTTACGGTGGAAGAGCGTTTGCACTGCTCCAGAACAAGATTCTTCTATAGATAGAAGGAACAAACGTGTTAAGGATTAACAGGGACAGTGTAAACGACAGGCTGATCCGTTACATTTTTGTTACGGATCCAAAGTTGTACCGGTACTGTGTAAACGGGGTCAAAGTTTAGCAAGGTTTTTTAACAGATTGGAAACGCAAAGAAATCAAACATTTCGGTGCAGTTGGCTGTCAAAAATGGGCAGTTCATTTAGCGCACTCGCTACTTTTATGGAAGGCTTACAAAGTGCGGAAAAGATGCCAACAAAAAGACATAAATATATACTCTTCTGTGATTACTGTCATTTCAGACTGTCATTTGACACCAGTTATTAACAGTATTTTGTAACTCAAGAAACAAATGTAATTTTATGAAATTATTGCTGACACGTTCCATCTTTGATCATAAAATAAGATTGCATCCATATTCACTTGACTTTATTGTTCACTTAACATGACCCTATCTTGAACCATTTTAAAATTGACACCCAGAGAACCAAAACCAATTCAAAATTGAAATTTCGTCATAAAGTTATTGTCCGAATGTTTTCGTTCTTTATGTAGACAGACAAAATGTACAAACACACTAGAAACATCTCATTTTCAAAAATCCATAAGAAGCAACTTACCTTTTGACAAGGTCCATTTAAAGTGGCAGAAAATCTGGAGAAGAGCTGCGATAGCTTTGAGAGTTATTAACAATTCAACCACTTTGATCTGTGTGAAATAAAATGAACTTGTTTCAGAACTTTAAGGAGTTAAGAAGTTCCTATGATTTGTTTAAAATATAGGTTTCAACTACGGTAGTTCCATATGATAGCATGTATTTGCCAAATTACTAGCGCTTGAAAGAGATTGAGAACATTATAACCTCGCTTTCAAAGAATCTTTACACAAGGATTCATTCAACTAATATACAGTACCGGGTGTCCCAAAAAAATTATACAGATTTGCTCGACCCTAGCGATGAGAATTTAGCGAGAATCAATTCGAAAACTTTTCTTAAACATACCTCGATAGTCAACTTGAACATAGATACCTTGTTCGTGGATATTGGTGCTTTGACAGTTAAAATATTAACCTTCAAAGGACAAATTTGCCTCCACCTCCAAACCAGAGCTTTGGAGTTTTGGCCTAAGCAAATTCTTGAAGGACAGTGAATAAGTCAACAATAGACTTGACAAATTTGAAACAAGAAGAGAAAAATTAAAAGCTGCACAACAGATGCGTTTAAAAAATGTAATTTACGTGACACCTATCATCAAGGGAGCTCCGAACTAAACTTCATTCACTTCAATATCAACTATTTATTTCACAAAGTTTACTTCGGAGCTCGATGATAAGTGCCACGTAAATCTTACTTTGTAAAACGCATCTGTTGTGCAGTTTTTAATTTTTCTCCTCTGTTTTATAGTTTGTCAAGCCTATTGTTGACTTATTCGCTGTGATTCAAGAATTTGCTTAATATAAGCCAAAACCCCAGAGCTCTGGTTTGGAAGTGGAGGCAAATTGGTCCTTTGAAGATTAATATTTCAACTCTCTAAGCACCAATATCCGCAAACAAGGTATCTTTGTTCAAGTTGACTATCGAGCAATGTTTTGAAAATTATTTTGGATTGATTCTCGCTAAATCTCATCGCTAGGGTCGACCAAATCTGTATAGTTTTTTGGGACACCCGGTATATCTTCAGTAGACCCACTAGACTTACTGCAAGCGTGGCAATTTTGAACCTCAGACTAAACTCATGTATGTCGTTACACCTATGACTCTTGATTTCGCTGCAAGTTGAAATGATCACAATGATGATGACAGTTTTCTTTTCGAAACAACTGACAAAACGCTTGGAAATTTGGATGAAAATATCAATATGTACTGAGAAGAATCATTCTTTGAAATATAAGAATTTAAGAATCTTAAATTGTTATGCAGTAATCGTTCTGTGTAGAGACAAAGTAGCTCCGGGAAATTTACTCACAGCTTCGACATTCAACGTCGGTAGGCCTCAGTTTAGCAACTTTGTCCCAAATTAGCTACTCAGAACACGTGATCAGGTAAACGCTGCTCTCTGACTCGATTGGTGAGGCATAAAGTGGCAATGGTAGAACTTTTCAACTTACAGATAAATATTTTAAATTAAACTCACTACAAGAGAATAAAATTCAATGAGAAGATAAGGAGTTTCCGTAGTGAGTCGATACCTGCTGGTTGTCATCATCAAAAATTGAATTCAATGCATCGAATAAATGGTTGAGCTTCTCAGTCAACATATCAGGACTTGCGTTCCCAATGCCAGACTTGTCTCTTTGGCTGCAACACGAAGACGAACGGTTAAAATAAACAATTATAATCAATGGACAAACAGCTGGGCAAAAATTTCGCTATTGGTTGGTAATAGTAGCACTGCATTGTATGTTTCTTCTCCTTGCAGAACACGGATTTAGCAGCGATATACACATCTGTATTTCTAAATTTTGAGCGAAGACCTCATTTCTTGACAAGAGCACACCCAAGCCTCACTTAATTTTCCAAAGTTTTCCAAGGGCTGTAGGAAACTCGGAATGAAAAAAGCCTCACATTTGATAAGTAGAGAAGTAAAATAAAGCACCACTCAATATGTTAGAAACGAAATAATAAACTAGGAATTCTCGATGTATCGTACTTAAATTTTGTGTCATCCCTGATTTCCCGCATCCAGTTGTTTTTCAGTATAATTGTGTTAATCTTGAGGGGGCGCTTACTTGCGGAAGAGCGCCCATTCGAAAAATATGATAAAGTAAACGGATAAAATCAAATCAAAATCTTCTTCGAAAAACAAAGATTCCTTTGCTACCAAGGAAATAACCACTTACCTTTGAATGTTTCGCTTGTCTGTTGAGTCCATTTCTGCAGCCTGTAGGTAAATTAAAATCATTTCAGGGAAACTTTAAGGGTGGAAGGAGACGACGTAATCGGGAAGAGGGAGAGTGCCAGTTTGTATATTCCAATAACGACAAGATGATAATGTTTGCCAAACCAACCAAGAGATATTACCGTGACCCGTGGCTATAAGTTACTCAAGATATTAAAAATGCTACATATAGGATTATAGCAAAGGACTTGAAGTTCCTTTCAAGCCATTAAATTATACAGAAGATGCATTAACCATCCGTGCAATGTTTTTTTTAAGATGCCAAAGATTTGGAGGCATGCTCATTATAATAGTGTAGAGGCATATAAACCTGTACCTGTACCTGTACCTGTACCTGTACCTGTACCTGTACCTGTACCTGTACCTGTACCTGTACCTGTACCTGTACCTGTACCTGTACCTGTACCTGTACCTGTGTGTTCCTCCAGTAACTTATTTAAAGTTTTAGAGGCAAAGTTAGCCTGTTTGTTGGTTGACTAACTTGGTAAACTCCTGTTTTGACTGTGTCAGCTTCTTTGCCTGTTCAATCGATACTTGCAGCATTGACGAATTATAGCGTCTTCTTTGCTTGGGTCAGTTTTGAAAATGTGACGTCATCAAATTGCTAAATCGTAAACTAGAACAGCTACAGATTTCTGCTTACTGCCATATTATAGACCTTCATAAACTATGGTTTTCTTGAAGATTTAACCGTTTTTCATATTATAATTAAGGACCTATGACTATTTTAATTTCTTTCAAAATTTTTCACGATTTCTTTCAATAAATAGAAAACCGCCGTTATTCTGAAAATAATCAAGATATTAGAAATGCTACATATAGGATTATAGCAACGTACCTGAAGTTCCTTTCAAGCCATAAAATCAAATGAAAGATGCATTAACCATCCATGCAATGTTTCTTAAAGATTTGGAGGCTATGCTAATATAATGTCAAAGAGCAGAGGGAAATTGAGGAGGAGCCTAAATCTGATACAAGTTATCAAAATAGAGTAGGGTTGTTAATTGTTACTGAGAATAGGCTTCAAAATGTTTTGGAAGAAACAGAACATAACTTACTGCTCTTTTCACTCCAGATTTTCCATTCTTGGGCTCCAGCGCCTTGAATACCGAGATCAAGATTGAAACATACATCTATAAAAGACAAGAAGAAGATCAAACAAATATACAAAGGATAAACTCATTCCACCCTATAAATCAGTGGTTAGGAAATACGTGAGTGGTAGTACTATTTGCGAACTACACGTCCCTATATAAGAAAAACGTTTGTGAGAAACTAGCACCAACTAGAATTGAAAAAAAACTCTATTACTGCGTTTGAGAAGCACAACAAATTTTTAAAAGGTAAGTGCAAAGATACTATGACACAGATATCATTGAGCCCGCGTAAGATCGTAAAATTACTTATAATTCTTTTCACTTACAAATAAGAAACAAATAAAGAAACTTTTAGTGCTAAAATGTGCTATCTTCTTGCAAAAATAAAACCTTTTAGTAAGGGGGAAGGATATTATGTTGGGAAAGACCGACTGAAGTCGAGGTAGAGGAAGACCAAAAACAAGATGGATTGACAGCATGCAAGAAGTGACAGGAGAAGATCTGCGAAGATTGAAACATCTTGCACAGGAGAGGGACAGCTGGAGGAGCAAAATCTGTAGAGTCACCAAGAGTCTCATGCGACTTGTCGGACATAGGTATATATAGTACCAAGGGCACGCGCGATCTAGGATTGTTTAAGTCCGAGTAACGAGCAGCAGTTGAGACAAATAAAGACAAGGGCAACTTTAACGAATATATGAAATATATTTGTAACACTATGCTCGTTTCCTATCGTGCGTGCAAAGGGATGATACAAGTTTCTTATAGAAGGAACGTGCATTTTATCTGACACTGGGCATAGTGATTTGTCAGATCATAGTAACTATGGTCAGATCAGATCCTAAAGAGAATCCAACCATGCATTTGGTACAATCGGCCGATGAGATAAGACTAAAGATGACTTTGTAATAATAAAATTCAATACACTTCTCTCGGGACAATGAGAAACCAACAGCAATAGACGATTACGGACAAGATGGCATTTGACCAAGATGCATTGTGTTTAATAATTGAATTTCTATGAATCACTGTTGATTCCATCATAGAACCCAATGAATCTTGGTCAAATGCCCTCAACACCATCTCTTCCGTAATCGTCTATTCAAAGCAGCCAATAGGTTCTAGGTCAAATAAGTTTCGCCATAAAGAATACAATACGTAAGACAATTTCTTACCTTTGTGGTTGTAGCATATCCAGGATTGTCCAATAAACTCTGCGCTAATCGTAAAAGAGTTCTTCTTGAAATCAGACGACCCTTTCCTTGCATTCCTATTTTCAAGAGACTGTTCGCCAGCTCAAAAATCAGCACCTGATGAAGAAAATTTTCATTTTAGCTAAGGTTGTATTTGCTCAGCCAAAAATTATTAAACATTTGCTAATCCTGAAGATAAATTCAGTTCCAAGAACCTTATTTCTATATATGCTTTCTCACCCCAAATAAATAAAGAATTTTAAAGACTTTCCAATATACGAACCACTGAATTCATACAGACGACATGTCATGTGACTTGATCAATTCGCGCTCGAAAATCAGACTTGAGGTAAATGAAGCCATTACAAAGTATAGCGTCGCACTGGGATTTTGAGAGTGTGTCGTTTATTTATCGCAATAAATAAATTCAAAAAGCTTGGAGGCTGTTCAAATTATTCGAAAACTTTAGCAGATAGATAGGCGAATGTTTGAAAGGAAGGCTGACTTTGAAGAAGCGACGAGCAACTTACAGCGGACGGAGTTTGTGGTGCTGATTACGACATTATCGTCGCAAAGGCAAGTTTTTCACAGCTTTCTTGGCCTAAATTTTTGTTTTGCTTTTAAAAACAGCATGTTCGTGTGTTTATTTCATTGGTTTAGGTCTGACTGACAATTGCTACCTATCCTTTCCCTACTCACTATCGCGAGGTAGAATAGAGGAGCAATTTCATGCAACTTTTTGCAAATTTCCTATAGAAACCTATAGAAATTTTCTGAAGATTTACTCCAAAACAAGATGGCGTCGTGTTTTATACGCTGCTGTGACGTCATGCCGTCTGTACCAATAGCCTTTTCCTGAGGCCCAAGGAAAGATCACTCTGATTTTTTCAAAGTTTTTGGGAAATATAAATCCTGACCTAAACTTGGTCTGTCAGTTTAAGTTAGACTTTCATTGACAAATTAAACAAGAATCTTTTGAATCAATTTATTTGATTACTTTGTACAATGCTCCAAAAGGTGTAAAGTTTTGGTCTCACTCTGTGTCCATTTCTCTCATGAAGGCACGACACTTCTAACAGTCGTCATAGAGTCATAGAGTAAAAGCATGTGGCCAAATCCATAAATATACGTAGATGTACGCATTTATGGACTGGATGCAGGCTGTGAGAGCTAAGAAACTAAAAACTTTCGGTACCTAAAAATTGTCTTCTGCCTAATAAATAGTGAAATGAAGCTCGTATAAGATTTTTAAATCTATGATGGAGAGGAGGATACTTGCTCATATACACTGACAGGTGTGTGCCCCGTATAAGGTTGGGCTTTGCAGCATATGAGCCAAATCTTTTTGAAATATTGGGCAAATGGTCATTGAATCTTCCTTTTGATTTAATGGTTCGAAGGGAGCTTAAGGTACCCTTTCTATACTTAGACTTTGGGGATTTTCGATATCTTGATTATTGTTTAAAGATTTGACGCCTATGCTGGGCTTTGCAAGCAAAATTTCTCTGAAGCAGGGTACAGTTTGGGTAAATACCCTTCAAATATCGGCCTAAATAGTGAAATTGTATTATTTAAAGAAGTATTACGTCATCACAAAGAAAGGTAGGCCATCCAGAAACTAGGGAGAACACCTCTCTACAAATGCGAATCAAGTACATCCCGCCGGGGATATGCGGTAATAAAATGTTTGTAAGTTTATAAGCGGGGATGGCTCAACGGTAGCGTGCTTGACTACCAACCTGAGGGTTGGTGGTTCGAGTCCCCGCCCTGTCGAACCTGCTACGTAGAGTGAGGAGAGTCGCCAACTCTCTGTAATTCCAGGCTAAAGGAATCGCGAGGTGTGGTCACATGGAGAGGAAGGACCAGGACATTGCTCGATAAGCTTAGCTTTTCAGTGTCCTAAAAACTACCTTCGGATGCTAGGTAGCAATTTGGAAAAAAAAAAAAAAAAAAATGAAGTTCTACCGTATATCTATCTTCAGTCATGCCTTCCCCATTTGATAATCCATTGCTGAGCCAGTCTGAGATCTTCTCGAGATAATTGTTAAACTCAAAAGAGGAAAATAACGGCTTGGAATTGCTTTGGTTATTCACAAAGATGTACTGGAAGACTTCTGCGAGAATCGTTGCATGTTCTTGAAAATTCTTTTCATTCCTGCAAAATATCAAGAAAACTGTAATACAAAAGCAGTAAAACAGATTTCCAAACCAAATATCAAAATTAGTGGAGCTATCATGTACAAAGACCTTAGAAAAGTGGTTTTCTAACAATTTCGTTGAAATATACCATATTAAATAGAACGAAAAATTGCGGTTTCAAAAGACCCTTTTGGCTTCAAATAATGGCAAAGAACAGTACACTTCCCTAGAAAAACACAACTGATGAATGTGCATCCCAGCATGACCTATTTTATTGTCTTAAAAGATGTGTGATGCAACTCTAGCCCAGCCCTTTTCAAGCTTTGTCTAACGCAGCTTCATGGCAAAATACTCTATAACTTTAGAATAGCATAAAATTGTCACACCTAAGTTAGTCTTCGCACCATGAAATAAGCTCTTATTTGCTGAAATTAGCATTTTTTCAATAGCAAATACATGATTACTAAATCTGAATACCTTTTACCTTTTCTTCCTGAATAAATACCTTTTCTCACTGAAGAGGCAGCCGGAGGGCTGTGAAAATTTTGAGAAAACAACAAAAAGAAAGATGTGTAAGTGTGTTTAAAATAATGGTTTATAACAAGAAGGTATGAAATTACCAAAGTATAACTTAGAATACCTTTTAGTTCTATCAATGGAGGAAACAATACATTCCACTGATGACAGCAACGTTTTCATTAGTTCATCGATTGTGACTGACGATATCATTCCAGAAGTCTTCAACAAGGAAAGGATAAGAGACACTGCTTCCTTTAACATAAAAGGGGCATGAAAGATTAACTTTACAATATCATATAGAATAAAACACCGCTGTAGTTAACCTAGTTTAATATTTACTTCTGACTAAAATTACAAAATGTACAAAATATAGCTTAAAAATATAAATTTGCTTAAAATTCTCAAAGCAAAAATTAGAAGTTCAGTAGAAATATTCCAATTAATTAAATTTTAGTTGGAATATTAGATAATTTCAGTGAACATTGTCGTGACATAAATGGCCTGCAGATGCTTCACGCGTAAATAAAATCTATGAAAATAAACGAAAGTCCTGTTTTGCTTTTTTGTAATGATGGAAAAACTTGGTGTTCAAAATTCGTTCATTGATTAGTTGTCACCGAAATTAGATTACACCGAAATTTTCTGCAGCTGATATAAATTCATGTCATTATGCATCTGCGAGATGATCTTTTAGATTATGCAAACCCAAAGAGTCATTTCTCTTGGATATACCTGCTTGATTAAACTTTGGTATACAAGAAATCAACCAAAAGACTACTTGATTTAATGTGTTAAATTGTCCAGAACATAAGAGAGTCTACCTTTGGCTGGTTCTGTGTTCGGATCTGCAGGCGAAAGAGAATGACTCTCCATAACTCTTCCATACGTGATCCACAGTACTGACAAAGTCCATGTACTGATCTCCTTAGCAATGTGCTAAAAAAGTAAGGGACACATAAACATTAGCTATTGATGATGATAAATGTGGAAAGTCAAAGCAGATCAACTGATGTGCTAGAATGATGGAGGTTAAAATAGAATTTACTACACTCCCGGACACATAAAACACGAAAACAATCCTAATAACTTTATTCAGGACCAACACTTTGTTTCGAAATTCAAATTTTACCAAAAACATTTTATGTGACAAAACATTTTAGGACCAAAATTCGTAAACAATAACAGCTCAAAAGTTGTGACTTTTGACTCAACTCTTGACTTATTTATTTAATATTTACTTGTAACTGTTTACTTAAATATCGTATGTCAGACAGCCATGGCAATTTGTGGAATGATGCATAAACTCCACACAAAATTGCATCCATGGCCACTTTACCCGTAAGCATAGCCATAGAAAACATTCAGTTTATTCATGTAGGGATTTTTCTGTAACGTTTGTTTACCAATATCTCTGAAATTAGTACAAAATTATTTGATCAAAAAGTTTTGGTCCAAATATATTCTAGCTCAGGGTGATTGCAAATAAAAGACCAAAGACAAATGCAACTTTAAATCAGAGTTGCGAAAGAGTTTGTGCTTATTTCCTAAACTAAGAAAAAGTGATCTCACAAGCATGACGACATCAGCAAATCACTTTGTTCAAAAGTTTCTATCTCGATCATTTTTGCTTGCATCTTCTCTTCATCAAAACTCTCTTCAGTTTCCTAAAAATGCAAAGAAAGTTTTTCAATGGTAAATCACGTGTAGATAGCACGTAGTAATGCAACCACAGACCTCCTGCTATTACCACCTCAAGAACTGCCTCCCTTACCGTTCAACATAAAGCCACAATATTCCAGCTCAAAAATTGGACTTGACTTTTCTGACTCGATCTTGTTTTCAGGTTAATCAGTGGAGCTAGCAGGCGGAAGATATTCTCAGCATTGAAAAGTTTAAATTCATTATTCTACTTCTAGACGGCTTCGTTTCTGTTTAGGGAAAAACACATGGCGTAGTCAAGCTTATTATCTGGTCAAGTCAAGCTTTTTATCTGGAATGTTATGAGTCCTAGCGGGTGTCCCATAAAAAAGTACTCCCGTTTAAAAAATCACCAAAATTCGATTATCAAATCTATCATAAAATTTCTTTTTGATCTCTCTTGGTGATGATCCAAATATATTTGAAGATGATAAAATGCTTGTCTTCATTCTTTATTCTGAGTTATACTTTTTAAGCAAAATCGTAAATCTTGCCTAAGAGCCATTATTTTGCGATTTTTCATTAACCTTCAAGTCTACAAAGATAGTTTGCGTTTCTTTCTGACATTTATGAGTAAACTAGAAGCTTAATATACAAAAAGAAACTAAAATGGTAATCATCTATACTTTTTGCAGTATGCTTCAAAACCAGGCAGCAATTAAATGAGCTAAATTTGCTAATTTTAAAACCAATCACAAGATCAGCTATATCTGGGAAAATAATTTGGTCTTTGATGTACTTGCCAAAAAAAGAAATTTGAAGATCGGCCATGCAATCAATTTTTGGTGATTTTTCAAACAGGAGTACTCTTTTTGGGACACCCGGTAGTTTGAGCGACAAGAGGGGAGCACGAGATATGGTGGTAGTAGCAGAATTTTAATCATAATGCCCATAATCATAATCTTTTGAAAAGAACAATAAACAAGGATAGGGTTGTCGGGCGTGATAAAGGAAAAAGAAAGTGTACTTTCGACTAAGAATACCTCGCCATGATAAACAACGACGAGTTATGAAGGGAAACGGACAGCTCGCGAGCTTTAATTTGCTAAGGGAAAAATCTGTGGATAATATTTTGTCAGAGAGAATTAGATTGAACGAGAAAAATCTTTAGTTAAAAATCTGACAGGTGCTTAAGCACCCTTTGAACCTCTCTAGGTCTGCCAATGCTCGTATGGGAAATGAAAAATTGAATCGTTCTTACCCTACTGTCTGCTCCATTCTTCTGAAATCGATCTATGCAGAATGTGTTGCCATCAAGTTCATCAGATTCATTCAAGAACACTTTCTCCGTCAAGATTGTCAAATCTGCAATATAAATTGATTAAAAGAAAATGATACCATCTTAAAATTTTTAAATAGCTTGAATAATAATCTGCTTACTGGCTTTCATTTTATTTTAACCTAGATTTAGACCAAAAATATTCCGACAAAAAACATTACAAAAATAGTTTTCGGAAAAATTAATTATGTTCGATCGATTCAAAGTCCATTTACTAGGTCCCTATGTAAGTGGAGTCAGATAATGACTTCTTTATTTCCTTGAAGAAGTTCTGATTCTCAGTCTGTTAACTTTAAACTGTGACATGACATAGCCACACTTACAAGTTTGATGTCCATTTTAAAGATAACTTGTTACGACAATCGATAAGTGAAGCGTTAGCATTAGCTATTTGAGATAAAAACGCAGCAAATTATTGAAATCAAATGACACCTTTCGAGACATGATTGCGTTAGAAATTACGGTTCTTAAAAATGATCAGGTACTTAAACTTTTAATTTTTTTTTAATTTGAATCTAAATTTGTCCTTTAAGAGCAACAATTTTCAGAGTTGCTGAAGAGAGATTCGTGAGAAATCTAAACCTTTTTGTTTGATCACAAATGATCAAATTTGTTCCAAAGGGTAAAATAGCCACCTAAAGCGATTTCTAGAACTTCTTGCAGATTCAAGTTCTTTTTAAAGCCCATTCTTCCTCTTCGTGATTTGAAACGTTGCAAAATTTTGGTCAATGTTCGCAAAAAGACAGGTCGAAAATATGTTCGTTCCAATTTGGCCAAAAACTTGATTTGCTACATTTTTTCAACAAAAATGTTATCTTCTGAAACTTTTGTTCATATTGTAAGTAAAGTGGCAACTTACCTTTGACAAGGCCAATGACTTCGGCAATGATCCTTTGGTACAATACTAAATCTTTTCCTTTAATGAGCTATGAAACAAACATTTTATTACATCAAATATTTGCCATTAAATATCTTTTGTGTATTGAGTACAAAATCAAAATGACTGATACAAATTATAAAAATGAAGATTCGATATTGTAGACTGTTGCATCAATTCCAAAATATCTCTATTATCAATGGGGAATATCAACAATTTTTTTGTACTCGTTTAAGCAGATGTATGACAAACCACCAGGAAATTTTTTTGGTAAATGCTTGGCCATTTAATATTTCACCATTAAGAATTATTTTTATCCATTTTTATCTTTTAACTATTGTATATTCATTCTCTTGTGGCAAATGATACAGACACCGAAGCTGATCTTTAACATATTCAAAAGTGATTCATACCTGGAATACTGCATGAATAACCTCAATTGCTTTCTCGTGCAGGGTCTGGCATTCATTTGCAGATAGAATTCTTAAAAGTCTTGATATAACCCACTTAGTAAAATCTATGAAGGAAGGAAATTTAAAAATATTTAAAGGATATTTGAAAAGAAGATCGACTGACACATGGACTGAATTACTGATTTATCAACTGACTAAATCATCTATTCATTGCTTGATACCATGATAAGTAAATTCACAAAAACAGAAACATTAAAAATGAAAATCTCAACAGAGAATACGTTCAAAACACGCTACAACAACCACATGAATTCCTTCAGGCACAAGAAATACGAGAACAGCACTGAGCTATCAAAGCACATTTGGGGACATAAAGATAGAAATTAGGCATATGACGTCAAATGGTCCATCTCCAACCAAGCAGCGGCTTATTCAAACGAAACAAAGAGGTGCAGTCTATGTCTAACGGAAAAGCTATGCATTGTGTTCTAAATGGTTATTACATCTTTCTTTGAATTGAATGGCTTATAAGGAACTTTAAGTACTTTGCTATACTTCTACTTTGCAGACTTTTCATATCTTAATAATTTCATGAACAACAGGGTTTCTCTTTTATTTAAAGAAGTCACAGGTGAACTTTTGAAAAAAAAAATGAAAACCGTAGTAAATTCTAAGTAAAGAGGAACAACAGTAGAATTTTCAAGAAAACCATAGTTTATGAAGGTCTACAATATTGTGGTAAGCAGGAATCTGTTGCTTTCTTAGTTCATGATTTTGCAAGTTGTGGGGTGAGTGGCCGAGCGGCTTATACCGTTTCCGTTAGGTAACTGAAGTTAAGCTTGGTCGCGTACGGTCAAAATCCGGATGGGTGACCTTCCAGATGCCTGACCAAGCAACTCACTTCGCCGTCCTTCGGAAGGGACGTTAAACTAGGGGTCCCATGCCTGGATGCAGCATGCATAGAAGGCCTAAATTAGTTGTAATATAGCTAGAAATCTTTCCAGTCTACTTAAAATAAAGCAATGAATGAAAAAAAGTGATGTCACAACCTGAAAACTGATTGACACACAATCTATCTACAAATCATTGTCTGAACTCTTCACTGAAATATTGTTCTCTCAATGCGAACATGAGTAATTCAACCTACCNGAAGGGACGTTAAACTAGGGGTCCCATGCCTGGATGCAGCATGCATAGAAGGCCTAAATTAGTTGTAATATAGCTAGAAATCTTTCCAGTCTACTTAAAATAAAGCAATGAATGAAAAAAAGTGATGTCACAACCTGAAAACTGATTGACACACAATCTATCTACAAATCATTGTCTGAACTCTTCACTGAAATATTGTTCTCTCAATGCGAACATGAGTAATTCAACCTACCCACAGAAACATCCTCTGCTTGATTCTCAGCTAGAGCTTTCTCAAACCCACCATGGGTTGTTTCCATATTGATATAACACTGAGGAAATGCATCAACACAATGCAGAAGAAATTGAAGAACAACTTGTGATTGTGGTGTGCCTCCAGTTTCACGGCTCAGCTGTGCAGCAACTAAAAATACAAGATTATAAAATTTTGTTGAAAAAGATCAAGGCTATTTCAAGAAAATTCAACATAACAAGGAAACCCGTGGGAATAACATCAATCTTCTGCTTCCTAAAGTTGGCACTGAAGCTGGCTGTAATTCGTTCCTCTTTCAGGGGTCAGCAGTTTTCAACAAACTGCCTAATACGTTGAAAGGAGAACAGTCGATACTAAATTTCAAGAGACTATGCAATCAACTTGACTGTGATTTTTAATTGATTTAGAATTTTACAATATCTGGATTTTTAAATGTGAACTTTTAAACTTTTATTTTTAACAGGACCTTGGATGATAGAAGCTTCTGTGTAAGCTGATCAAGTATATATACCTGCATAAATATAGATTATTATTAAGTAGGGTTGTTTGGCAGGATAAAACTATATCCATGGGTCTGAGTATGAAATAAAAATAGGGCAAATAGATCTGAGTATGAAATAAAAATAAATAAATATGAAATAAAAAGTAAATATGAAATAAAAATAACTAAACATGAAATAAAACGTATGAGATCATATTTAATCTTTTGGTTATTATCTGATGTTTCATACTCTGAAAAATATTGAAAGAAAAAAGTATTTTGTAAGTGAATGGTACTGTAGGTTTTTAAGGCTACCTGTGAAAAGAAATAACAAATGACCTTGTGACTGGCCACTTGAGTAGAGCCATTAGCTCTCGCTTCCTTGGCTCCCCTCAAATGCTAGAGGGGAGAACAGATTGTTTTCCTGAACTGTCCAAAAAAGCAAATTGCTCTCCTTGAAATATCTTTTTCCTTTGTTTACTATGTATTTATTTGGGAGTAGCTTGCCTGAACATTACCCGGAGCGCAAATTAATGCTCTAGGGCTATGGCCAGCCCTGTGAATCCCAGCATGGCAACTCAGCAGTTTCAGTTTTCAGTTTTATTTATTCATCAACCATTCCTAAATACAATTCTACACAATTACACTACAAATAAATACTTACAAAATACCGTACAACACAAAAATAAATTAAACTAAAAGATTACAGAAAAAGGAACTTTACAGGATTGTATTTAAGATTGATTGATTAAGGAGGAGCTCTCTAAATAGGTTAACTAATCGAGAGAGAGCAGAGCCCCCCCCCCAAAAAAACAAAAAAACAGCATTCTTGGGTTAGGGGTGATTTTGAAATTAAAACCAAGAAATAGAAAACCGTAAGTTTCTACAATAAGCTAAATAACAAAAATGATACTGTGAAGACAAAAAGCAAGCTTCCATAACAAAATCATCATTTAAATAAAAACTTTTGACGAAAACAGTGAAAAGAATCTAACCTGAGGGAATGTCTGTAAGGAGATTATTTACACATTCACAAATCATATTTCTTGTCTCTTGTGCAGACATCTTGTGCTCTTGTGTACTTAATCTAGGGGAAAATACTATGAGTTAACAAGTTTAAATCTTATTACGTGAATAAATATATACAGTCAAAGGCCCTTTACATGAGAAATTTCAGCCTGTGCTGAGTTCAACACGGACTGACTTTTGACAGCATTGCTTATTATTCTTTGCGTTTACATGAACTCTCAACACGGGCTGAGATAGGTCACATGATATGAATGCGGTCGCAAACAATAGAAGCAGGAAATGCGAGCCCCACTCAAAAAGTTGAATGATTGCTGAAACTGAATTAGATTCAATCTCCTTTGTTCACACTCTAATATTTAACTTTAACACGCCCTGAGCTGAAATTATTTCTGTTTACATGGATATTTTCACTAATCACAACTCATGCTGAAATTTCAGCATGGGCTGAGTGGCCGAGTTGACTTCAGCCGGTGTCGAGTTTCAACTCGCCCTTGTCGAGTTTCAACTCGTCCTCCTTCATGTAAACAGGATGAGGGCTTATACCGTCAACGGAGTTGAAATTCAGCGCGTGTTGAACTCAGCACAGGCTGAAATTTCTCATCTACAGGGCCTCAAACTCACATAAGTGAGACTGGCATAAGTCAGGTGTTTGATAAGTCAGATAAAAAATATCAGTACTAAATCCATCCATAAATACTTTGAAATTTCTTCGTCTTAACTCATTCACCCCCGTGAGATATTTTGACAAAGAGCTCTTTATCCCCGGACTTTCAATATCCATCATCACATACTATGACCTTCTCCCCAAGCGGTTTTCACAGGACTGTTGTAAAACATCAAGCCAGTTTCCATCGCAAAATACAGAATATTTGTAAAAGATACGAACAAATGTTCTAAATAGACCTCTTTGTAAAAAGAACAGGCTTTAAAATGAGTCTAAACATATTGAATTACGAAGAGAATCTTTTCCACTAAGAAAGGGCCTAAATTTAGGAGTCTTGTTTACCGCCGAGAGTTTCTGCTTTTGCATCCCGACCTTCACTTCACCCTCCTCAAAAACACTTTCTGCAGATGATAATGCATCAATAAATTCGATGTGCGAATTGTTCTTCCTATTAAAATCTTCGTTGGTTAAATCATAAGACTTTTCTCCATGGGAACTCTCTCTAAAAACCCCTTCGATAGAAACAGCCATGATCCTAGCGTAATTGCAAACAAATCTCAGTCACAACAAAATTGACCTGCTGGCATTAAAACCACAATAACTCCAAATTTTAGTACTAACACCCTATTAACATTTGACACCATTCGAAAGCGAATTCTTTAAGCTATTCATACATTATCATTGTACCATTCAACCATCAACACTACCCTGGAGAATTAGGTCATCTCTGCGCAACGACAGATGTCGCCTATGGGGAAATGAGGACTTGTGGGGTCGACGACAATTGTCGCTTATGGGGAAATAAAACCGAACAACAAAGGCGACAGATGTTGCTTATGGGGGTCGATGAGTTAATCAGGTTCCATAAGTCAAATGTGTGTGTACGTCAGATCCCTTATGGGGTCTCTAGAGTAGATAACATTGTAGAAATTGTAGAAATCAAATTCAACCACAAAAAATGGGTGCTAACATTTTTTGATGGAACTTAATACGTGGGGAGGAACACATGTGTAAAACAAGAGGCTCTTTGTACATTTCAGTTGTTTTCGATTCTAGTTGCACTATGATATTCAAGATGGGAAAAGGCTAGACTGGGAACACCCAGCTAGACTCACTCACTCACTCACTCATTCACTGCCACTCTAAACTATAGAGCAAACAATACCCAAACAATAGAACAAAATAAATTGGTATAATCTATGAAGTACTGCATACACCGATTCCATCTGGGGGGAGGGAGAGTTTGCATGCAACCTCAATCCGCAATAAAAAAAAATTTTTTGTTAATTTGAAGGCCGATAGCACTAGCCCAGATTTAGTAAGTTTGCAGAATGCACTGAGGATTTCTTCTTCATTAAAATCAGTTGCACAGCTGCATTTATTATCGCTAAAAGACAAGGCAAATTTTCCAGACTTGCATCCCCGCATGGAAAGAAACAAGTGTGCACAAAGTCAAAAATGTAACTTTACATAAAGGGCTGCAGCGCCACTGCCAGCCAGGTTGAATTTGGCTGCATAGTTTATGAAGATCTTCAGCACAGAGAGAGAAGTGTTCTCAATACAAATCCCTTATATTTTGACACAATCTTTGGCACAGAGAAATGCCCAGATTCACCCTGGCTAGCTTAAGCTAGATTGGAGAGGGCCGTACTTTCTTACTTTCTAAATAAACAACCCAGTCTGCACAGAGCCCAGGGTGAATCTGGGCATTTCTCTGCGCCGAAGATTGTGCCAAAATATAAGGGCTTAGTATGGAGAAAACTTTTCTTTGCGCCGAAGATCTTCCTAAAATATGCAGCCAAATTCACCTTGGTGCAGAGCGTGGCATGTCACACACAAGATTTTCAGAGGTTTGACCAAATGCACACCAAAATAGAAGGCTGCGCACATTGAGGGAATTTGGCGGAAATTGAAAAAGTGCACACATTTCCAACCATTTCTGCCACTTGCACACATTTTTGTTTGCCCTCGCACACACAAGATCTTGTCGAGAACGGCATGCCATGCTTGGCAGACTGGTAAACTGGTAAACAACAAAACATGGGCAATATAATTTTAACCACACTAAATTATGAGAGCCAATTCTAACACTGAAATCTGAAAAGAGTTATCTTACGTTTCGATATCTCTTTCGTTATCTCTGAGCGCCATTAAGACGGGAGACAGCTTCAAATAAAATGCATCTTTGCTGCCAGTTTTGCCAGGGTTCTCTTCCATTTTTCCATGTTTTCGGAATGTTGTTGTTGCTCTTTCCCGCTTATTTGGATCAATTACTTCATGTAACTTCGTGTACTTGGCGCCAAATATTCCACCGCAGTTACCTCCAACCGCTATTTCAACTTCCTACAAAACTCTAATGCAATGAGGTCAATGAGTACATAATACCATGAGTTCTAGGACACAATTATAGTAGATTACAGTAAATTGTATCAAAATAGTTTCCTTACGTACCTCCCTTCCTTTGCATTGACAGCCTTTTTGAGCCATATTTGCTTATTATGACATGAGCCTTCCTCAGTGCGAGCGTGTGGGCCTAAAGTCTCGTTTAAACAACTACAACAACGTAGCCCTCCTGCGCAGTTTGTCCTACGCAAGGTCCTCTGAATCGACGCGCAGGAGGGCTACGTTGTTGTAGTTGTTTAAACGAGACTTTAGGCCCACACGCTCGCACTGAGGAAGGCTCATGTCATAATAAGCAAATATGGCTCAAAAAGGCTGTCAATGCAAAGGAAGGGAGGTACGTAAGGAAACTATTTTGATACAATTTACTGTAATCTACTATAATTGTGTCCTAGAACTCATGATAATACAGGCCCGTATGAGGGTTTTTGCGATTGGAGGGGCACCAACTCGTCAAGAAAATGGGGTCTGGGGGCGAAGCACCGAGAAAATATTTTTAGGCCACGCCCTTTACTTTGGCTTAGAAAACCAGTCCCGACCCCATGTTTTCCATTGCTAAAATGAACATTTAGATGAATTTCGTAGTGATTTTTCTATAAATCTGCACCTGTAAGAAATTTTTGAGGGTACGCTCTTTACTTTGGCTTAGAATGCATTTTTCAATCCAATATTACCCGGGGTGCAAGACAGTTCAGTTCAGTTCAGTTTCATATTTTAAAATTCCACCATTACCTACAATTCCATAAACACAAAATAAAAGATATACTCAATACAAATTGGGAAAAAAAAAAATTAGAGCTAATATACCAGATACAGTAACTAAACACAAGACAGGGGTTAAACAATTCAAAATACGAGAAAATTAAATTTGGGAAGAATACAATAGAAATTCTAAATTCAATTATATACAATAGAAGAGGAATTGTAAGTGGGGGAATTTCTTACGGAGGAGCTCTCTCAGTAGCTAGGCTAATCGAGGAGAGAGCACCCCCTGCTTCAAAGATAACTATTGAAAATTGCTAATTCTTTCGAAGTTTCTAAAAATTTGCATAATGTTGACATTTTTATGGTTGGTAATTGTTTTCAAAGAAAAACGCTTTGAGTTTTCTACGAAAACTATAAGCAGATGGTGAACTTCTTATCTCTACAGAAATGTTGTTCCAGCACTTTGCTCCATGATAACGCACTGACCTAAGACCATATTGTAGGGTATTTTTCTGACATACAAAAATACAATTTTTGGTGACTTGCCGTGTACCATATTGATGAACAGATTCAACTAATGGAAAGAATGAATGGAAACAAGCAGGAGAGATCTTATTAACACTGTCATAGACAAAACTTAGCAGTTTCAGCTGAAAGAGATCATGCAGCCTTAAAATCTTTAAGTTCAAGAAGATAGGTGAAGAGGGTGATGTAAAATGTTCAAATGAAATTGCTCTTACAACCCTTTTCTGTAACAGAAAAACTGGATTGATATAAGTTTCATAAGTAAGACCCCAAACTAAAATACCGTACTGAAGGAAAGGTGAGAATAAAGAATTATAGAGGCAAATCAAAACATTAATGGGTAAAAAGTGTCTCACTTTGAAGAACATACCACATGTTCTGGCAAGTTTTTTAGAAAGTTCAGTCAAGTGATAATTCCAGGAAAGACTTTCATCCAAGAGAACACCTAGAAATTTGACATAAGAAGTTTTTTTGACAGGGAGGTTACCAATGTTTATGCTAACAGTTTCAGGTGAGGGATGTTGAGGAGACTTAAAGATGATAAAATTAGTTTTATCAATATTCAGTGACAATTTGTTCACATCAAGCCACATCTTTACCTTTTTTAGTTCATTGTTAACTACTCTTTGCAGCTGATTGAGATTTTCAGCTTCATAGTAAATGTTAGTATCATCAGCAAATAAATAGAATTTTAGTTTTGAGGATGATTGAGGTAAATCATTAATGTAAATTAGGAAGAGAAGAGGGCCAAGAACAGAACCCTGTGGGACCCCACAGGTGACATTGAGATGGCTAGAGTTAGATCCATTTACTGAGACATATTGCTTCCTTTCAGAGAGATAGGATCTAAACCAATCTAAAGAAGTTCCCCTGATTCCATAATGTTCAAGTTTTGTTAACAGAATATCATGATTCACTGTATCAAATGCCTTTTGCAAATCAATAAAAATTCCACAACCAAATTTTCTATTATCTAATGAGTCCTTGATGGTTTCTGTTAGACTAACCAGAGCATGGTTAATTGAATGGCTTGCACGAAATCCAAATTGCAAAGCATATAGAATGTCATGTTTGCCAAGAAACTTATAGAGACGTTCATACATCACTTTTTCTATGATTTTGCTAAAAACGGAGAGAAGAGAAATAGGTCTATAATTGGATGCTGTTAGTGGGCAACCTTTCTTGAAAAGAGGAATTACTTTGGCCAACTTCAACTTGTCAGGGAAGACTCCCAATTGAAACGACTCATTAATAATTTGAGAAAGTGGGGAAGATATCAGTGAAGAAAGTGATTTTAGAATTTTCATAGGAATGCTGTTAGGTCCAAGTGATTTTCCAGATTTTAAAGTAGAGATAATATCAGATATTTCAAAAGGAACTGAGGGTGCAGTGAAAAAAGAATTTCCAATTCTACCAGCCATGAAATTTACAGGTGACTTGTTGGGTCTTGGTAAATTTTTAGTGATATCATGAGAAACATTAACAAAGTACTTATTGAAAATGTTGGCAATAACTGCTGGATCTGAAGTAATGTTGCCATTTTTATCCTTCAGCTTACTTATCACATTTATATTACTTGATTTCCTAATACTTATAACTGATTTAATACCTGACCATAGCTGTTTCATGTTATTGCTGTTTTTTTTAAAATAGTTGTAGAAATAGCTGGCTTTACCTTCTCTCAAGGACTCCGAAACCCGATTTCTGAACTTTTTGTAAAGATCCACAAGAGATTGGTCCTTGTTATTTTTAAGGTTTCTAAGCAGCCTATCTCTGATGCGCATCATTTTTTGTANGTTTGAAGAAATGCCCCTTTAGCTTAATGAAAAAAGTGCCCTTGGAGTGTCGTGCCCCTCTAAGTTTAAGATGCTTCCTACGGCCCTGGTTCAAACACTAGAAATCAACAGTCTGTAATGAGTCTATAGAATAAAACTGAATATCAAAAGTAAACGTCTAAATCTATTCTAAATACGTACGACTATAAAGTCCTCGATGAGTTTAGTCTAAGGAACTGAAGTGCAGCTCAAATCAAAATATCATATTGAGGAATGAAGATGGGTGGATTTCTCAACATCTTATGTTGTGATTCTTGAACCTTGGGCAGCTACGCATATTTTTCATAAGAAGCTACGAAATCGACCAGATACTAAAACTTTCTTAGGAATTATCAAATTTATGAAACCATGCCTCTGTTTATACATTACTGTTATGTCTGCACGCTAGGCCATCTCGTTTCTAATGCCACGTGTCCTAAACAACAACAACAACCAAGACAACAACTACAACAATTACTCAAGTATTACCAAGTAACAAAGTACGACAAATAACTGGAAGTAAGCTTCAGACGACATGAACAAAGTTTTGAAGACATTTTTTTCCAGTACTCGAGTTTCTTAGTTTGTTGATTATCTGAGAGTTGAGTTGGGGTTCAGTTCCTTTTAAAGAGTTTCTTGTAAAAGAATCTGCATAATGCAGGATTTCCGAAGCGTAGGAATATGTGTAAAACAAAGCATCAAGACATGGCTAATTGTACACAAATATCCCCCTTGGTTCTGAACACCACAAGAGAAGGCTCAAGTGGAAGGTTATTATTACCTTCAAGGGCCTTCAAGGGCATAGTAAGAAGAAGATACAAAGAGTGCACTACATTTAACCGATGCTTTTACAAGCAGCAAAGAAAAATGCAAGTTTAAAAATAGTTTCTTCTAACTGATTTAGCAAATAATCTCGATTTCCAAATGATTTTAGTCAATAATAGCAGACTTTCTTGTCTTTTCTCTAATGATAGGAAAGACATGACGTTCGAAAAGCTCGAAATTATCGGATGTTTATGCAGATAATCAATACTTTTGCTGCAATATTTAACATAAACAAACAGAAGGTCAGAACTTTTGCAATAATGTTTCTTAACGAACATAACAGATGACGAGATGAGGAATTAGATAAAGCTTTACACACTGTTGTGTTTATCGCGATCCTGAAACCAACAATTTTAAATAATTAGTCCACTGCATAGCATCTGAGTTGTAGTGGTATATCGGTATATCAGTCCAGGCGAGAAGTGACTGAGCGAGAAAAATTATAACGATGTAAAAATTCTAGCATCTGACCATGGAGCGTGAATGAAATGTTTATTCTGGACTACCACCTTGATGTTAATTTGAGACAACCGCCTTAACTGCGAGTGCAATGAGCTACCTCTCCGGAGGAACGAATATTTTTCTACTTTCCCCTCTCGCTTGCAGCCAAGGTAGTAGTTCGGGATAAACATTTTTTCATTCAGAATAAAGGTGTCCGCATGATATGACGATGAAGATCCAAATATATGAATTCATGCAAGCATGGTGAGAAGACAGTTGCGTTAAGTATGGCGTCAGGGAAGTTTTTACCATGATCGTTTGCATTTCAGGATAAATCAACCAATAAAATTAAACAAACTTCATCGAGACACAAAGGATCATGACATAGAATTCCCTAACGCCATCTTCAGCTCAATAGTCTATTGCTTGATTTGCTGCAAGTCCTTCCGTATCTTGAAAGGAAAGGAAAGGAAAGGAAAGGACAACTCATCATCATCGTCATCATCATCCTTCTTTATTCGCCCAACAATATTTAACTAAAAGCATGATACTGTCATACTCGCCCTAGAAAAAGCAATGCTTCTCCAAATGTTTGTAGTAGGACCCAATAGCAAGCAATTGAAAATTTTCATTACTATTGGTCAAACTTAATTGGAATGTAAGCATATAAAAGTGGCTCAAGCCACTTGCGGTCAAATTCTAGCTTATCAGATATCAGTATTTCCTGTTGACATAGATCAGTTACCTAAATATGGCTTGGAACGTGTCACGGACTATTGTCTTTGCATGGCTATTTTTATCAAAGGCTCATATATGCTTAGATTCCCTTTAAGAACCAACAATTATCCAGCTGTCCAGCTGTGAGCTGCTCAGGACAAGTCGTCCTGTCATATTTCTTCAAGACGACTTATGCAAGACCATGCCGTATTAGAATCAACAAATACAAGAGCAATCCGAACAAATTTAGCAATTGAGGAGAGGTCTCCTTATAGAAACCAAACGTTTCCTGAGGATTAATTAAATTGGTTGCTAGGATTTTTGTCGTTCGATCAACTATTCATAATTCATGATCGTACGATGGATTTTGATACAACTCTTGAATATAATAAAATAAACTTTGTTCTTGAGATATGTTGCCGATAAATAACAAAGTTTCACAATTCTAAAAAATTGATATAATCAAAGCAAAATGGGATTAATGTTTTCGGAAGCTTCAAAACAACATTATTTTGAAAATTTCGTCCAAGTGATAACAGCAACAATAACAACAGCACAAGTTTCAAAACATTAAATGAACTGCAATAAATTTCAGAGCGTCTTTGCCAAATTTTTCGGCTAAAATTGGTATAATCTCGTCAGAATCATTTCGATGTTTTTGTAAATTTCAAAACAATATTACTGTGGCAATTTCAGATATGGATGTTGAGAGTGTTTGCCATGAAAACAGCAACAGAGAGTACAGGGCATCTTTTAAGAAATTTTTACTGGTGGGGGATCTATTGAAAGGGCACCTTAAGATAGACTAACTACTTCAGTCCCAATTTCCGCTACGTTTATTGAATTGGATGAGGGCACTACGCTGCAAGTTGTAGCGATTATCAGCCTATCAAGGAGCGAAACTACGGCGATTGCAATAAGTCTAACCTTAAGATAGCCCCAAAAGGCATTTTACAAAGTCTATTTATGTCAGGGGCGGATCCAGACCGAAGTTGAAGGGGGGCAACCTGCAGAGGGGGCGCCAAAAATATAATAGAACGAAAGCGCGCCGGAGGCGCGCGAAAATGTTTGGACTCCAGGTTAAGAAAATTCTTTGGTTTTTCTACTAAATATTGCCTTGATTTGTATGTTTCACCCCATATTCTAATCAAAACAGTTAAAAAAGAGTGCGGTAGGGTCATGATGAGGGGCGCATTTCTCGCCAAAAGGGGGCGCCAAGCTGAGTTTTCATCGTGAAGGGGGGGCAGTTGCCCCCACTTGCCCCCCTAAATCCGCCACTGTCAGCACCTTTAGTTAGATAGATGTTTTCTTATACATTTACTTGTTAACGTTTTTTGTAGAACTTATATCATCTTTCATATTAGATTAGCTTGTAAGTTTAGATGAGAATATACATGCCTCTCACTACATCTATCATATTCTGAAAACATTTTTTGACAGCAAAGGGCACCTCACTGGTGGGGGGAAATGGCAGTACTGGTGGGGACATTGAAGGGGCTGGTGGGGAATTTCCCTATCACTTTGTATATTAAAAAATGCCCAGAAAGAGTAGGCCAAACTATTAAAACATTTGTTAATTTCCTATTATTAGTTATCGCTGACCTTAGTTATCACTATTCATTAAACTGGTGGAGCATAAATTATTCAGAAACAATCTAGGGGAAAATACGAGAACTGGAATGACTACTTGTTCAGCTTCTGAACAACAGTCTATCTCAAATTAGATGTCACGTGAAAATGCCCGCGAATAACAATAATTGAAATGATGTTTTGCATGAATAGTTTTGCATTATAGCAAATCTCAGGGGACATCTAAGTTGAGACAGACTTTACGAAAATAGAGTTCCCGCAGTAAATCTCAAGATGTGAATTCAGCATTTTTCTTTCCGCATATACTCGTGTCTTCTCTTAAAACTCTCTTCCAACACTCACAACAATTGAGTTAGCCATCCATGTTTCAGGGCATCCTTTACTGTTTAGTTTATTTATATTTGTGTTTCGACTAATCGGCTCTTGGTTTGCGATCGCGAATCGTTACTTTACTGGTGTGTCAATCAAAAGAAACTGATCCTATTGTTACAAAATCTGTTCTAGTTTCATATTCTGTAAATGAAAGTTGTTCGCTTCTGGCCAACAAGGGTGTCCAGAAAATTGTTCGATCAAATTGTCAATATAGAATCGTCTGGTTTTGAGGCAACCAGTGATTTTGACTTGTTTACTCCATAAGTCAGCAACTACATGTCAGATTTACTCAATCTACGTAGCAAACTCTGAGTTGAAGTCTCTTCTGTTACTTCTATTCATAAATCTGAAAAATGGGGAAATTTGATCTATGGCTCATTCGCAATAGCCGCGGAAACGGTGAAATTTTTTGGGACGCCCTGTAGATATTTCAAAATATAAGATATCGCTTCTTCGCTAAAAACGGATTTCATTTGAAGCACGAAAAATTTTAATTTTTCAATTTTCAATTTTCATGTATATTCTCATCTAAACGTACAAGCTAATCTAATATGAAGGATGATATAAGTTCTACAAAAAACGTTAACAAGCAAATGTATAAGAAAACATCTATCTAACTAAAGGTACTGAAGAGGACAAATGAAAATAACTAATAATGAGTAAAAAGGCCTGTATGAGCAATACTTGTATCAAATAAAAAGGCCAAATCTAATCTAATTTAGTCAGAGTCTAAGGTTAAAGGGTTTGTGCAAGGTTAAAAGCTTGCATTTGCAAAGAGCAAGAAAATCTAAAAATATCCCATTCAAATCGAAGTTGCACACACGCCGTGAACAATGCATAGCCAAAGAAACAATGCTGTGTCTGAGTAATTTCTTTGTTCTATTTATAGATAAGCCTATTTACCATTGCACATTTCTTTTAATCGTGGAAATATCTCTAAGCAAACAACGCTATGAAACTTTTTGAAACAATGTCATAAGAAAATTGAAGCAAATATTTGACTTTCTTAGCTTTTAATTAAAATTTATCTTATCACCAAGAAAAGTCAAGCAGAGAAGCAAAAATATCATGATGAAAATCCTTTTCGTATTCACGACGTCTCAGTACTAGACTTACGACGTCATTCCTTGTATTCGTTCAATATTTATAATCTGATTTTTTATTTTCTCTCATATAAGTTTGAGCGATAGCCATCCAATTCAATGAGCAATACTGAGACTTATGTAATGAGTATATCTCAGTACTTGTCTTTTTGTCTTTATTTAATAAGAAAGCAGAGTCCAGAAAAAGTCACGGCTTCACGGCTTCACGGCTGCACGGCTGTGAGACGGAGGAAGGTTTTGCTTGTTAATATCATGTTTGAGAACGGTTTAGTAATTTCTATAAGAAACCTAGGAAAATGTTGGGTTATTTTGGCAACAGCAGCTGGTTTATAATTTTTAGGTTTTAAGGGTTCAGTCATTTATAACTCCGAGTACCGGGGCGGGCTAGAATTTCCAAACTGGTTAAAGATTTTCACACCCCTGCCAATTTTCCCAACATACCCCATTGAAAAATTAGACAAAAATTTCATACCCCAGTGGCCATCTATCAAGTTATCTTGAGAATTTTGACAAGCTGTTGCCAAAGTTTCATCTTCGTGGGATCAATTTTCTCCTTGAAAAGGGTGTATTTGCGGATCATGATGGAAGCTCCAAGGACGTCACAGATGCAACTCAAAAACTTGAAATATCTCTTGTAACAACTTCTGCAATGAATGCTTATAAGAGCACAGCAAAGAAATAACGTACCATAGAAAACTTGAAACATTGAAAAATTACTGCATTCTATTAATTTATAACACAAATGCAAAATGTACAAAATGTGACATGTGCCAAGATATAGTAGTCCATAGGCCTTTGCATCTCATTGAATTAGTTTTCTCCAGAATTGGCCTTGGGAAATTTCATACCCCCAAAATTTACAAAAATGTTTCATACCCCTCCATTTTCCTTTGAATAGTTTTGATACCCCCACCAATTCTAGCCCGCCCCGGTACCCAGAGTAATACTGGCATCCGGAGGAAGGTTTGGCCGTTTTCTGGACTCTGTAAGAAAGAAAAATGTCTTGAGTTGAAAATGTCCTGGGAAGGGCTATTGCAACATTTTGCAACATAAGCATTGCAAGAATCCACTTGTTACCCAGGATGCCGCAAGGCAAACAAAAGCAGTCGGGAGATTTCTGTCGTAATTCGATTGCGAGCACACCTTACTTCTATGAATAGTGACTTTTTGGATGACAGGTAAAAAGACAGCTTCTCTCGCCACTTTCAGTAACTGGATAATTTAATTGGAGTAAAATCTTAATCGTCAGAAAGAATCGAAAAGATCGGTCCTAAATTGTCTTGCCTGCTACATTTTCACATCAATAGACATCAACACTTACGAATTTCGGGTAAACTTAAAAAACATGATAATAAAAGAACAAGAATCTTTATGTAATATACGAAAGATAAATATCTGGACTGGAAAATTTTGTGGGCTGGGCTATTATTGCATCACAAGCACTGAAAGAGTCTGCTTGTTACTTAGCATGCCGCAAGATAAACACGAGCAGTCGGAAAAATTCTTTCGTAATTCATTTGCAAGCACAGCTTTCTTCTTTCAGTGAATTTTCGAATAACAGGTGGAAAGACAGTTTTCTCTCGCCACTCTCAGTACCTGGAGTAAAATCTTAATCGTAAATCTTAATTGGCAAGAAAAGAAACGCTTTGTCCTAACTTGGCATGACTGCTACATTTTAAGATTGCATTGTTGACATATAAATGCCTCAACGGACTTGCACCGAAATATCTCGTCGATCTCTTGGAAGTTCAGGGAAGCTGCAGAGTACTGAGATCAAATAAGGAAAATAGATTGAAGCTACCAATGACCAGAACTAAAACACTCGGCACCAGAGCTTTTACATATGCTGCTCCTGCAGTATGGAACTCTTTACCGGAAAACATAAAGAACACAAATTGCATAAAAACCTTCAAGAGGCTCCTGAAAACACACTATTTTGAAATAGCTTATAATTAATGTACATCTTTTTCCAATACGTAATTGAATTGTAAATTGTAACATGCTTTTTATCTTTTCTTTTTTCATACATATTTTTAATTCAAATTGTAAGACTTAAGTTGTAAAGCGCAANAGAACGTAATATCAAAAGAACAAGAATTTTCGTGTTATAAGAAAGAACAATATCTTGAGTAGAAAAATTTTGTGGGCTGGGCTATTATTGCATCACAAGCACTGAAAGAGTCTGCTTGTTACTTAGCATGCCGCAAGATAAACAAGAGCAGTCGGAAAAATTCTTTCGTAATTCATTTGCAAGCACAGCTTTCTTCTTTCAGTGAATTTTCGAATAACAGGTGGAAAGACAGTTTTTTCTCGCCACTCTCAGTACCTGGAGTAAAATCTTAATCGTAAATCTTAATTGGCAAGAAAAGAAACGCTTTGTCCTAATTTGGCATGACTGCTACACGTTCACGTCCCCCGGGTCACGTCCATAGATACCAAACAGATACTAACGAATTTCAGGTAAACCCAAGAAGAATATGATATTAAAAGAATAGCTTTGCAAAAAATGGTTCTCGGAATAGATATTTAGTCGAAATATTCAGAGGTTAGCAAATTGCAGGAGCAGCGATATCTTAATCGTCTATCAGCAAGAATCGAAAAGCTCTGTCCTAGCTTGGCTTATACCAGCTACATTTTCACGTCAATAGATACGAAATAGACATGTAGGAAGTTCGCATAAACTCGAGAAGAACGTAATATCTAACGAACAAGACTGCAAAAACTGGTTCTCGGGCCTTCTCGGGATAAATATTTCTTGAAATATACAGAGGTTAGAAAATTTCAGGAGCAGTTTTTACTTGGAGAAACACAGCTCTCAAGAGGTTGTTCCTAGAACTAGAGACCCTTTAAACATAAAAGAGGCACGGAAAAGAGACATTTTTACCAGTGAAATTGGTCACTTTCAAAAAACTAGGAGTGGCACAGTGCCCGTCCACTTGCACCGGAATATAATTGCTTTGAACAGAAAAGGATTTGACAGAGTTTATTGTCGTACATGAAGCCTCAGCATTTGGTCAAAGTTTCATAACAGAGTAGATTTCATTGAAAGTCAGCTGTACGTACAAAGTTGCACGGACTTTTATCAACTTAATTCAGGAATATATTTACTTCGCAGAAGAGAATTTTGAAGAAGTTTTTTGCGGTATATGCCTGCCGGGGCATTTGGTCAATGCGGTCTGTAGTTACACGACAGGGTAAATTTCATTCGGCTGCACAAGATTGCAATAAGTTTTTCGTGAAAGAATACCTAGTGGATATATTCAGCAATCCAAAAATCAGCTGAACACAGTTGCAAGAAGTTTTGCATGAAATAAATACCCAGTGCGCATGTTCAGAAATATATTTGCTTCAAAGAGAAAAGACTTAAGAAGGAGCCTAGTGCAGTACATGAGCTGCAAGCATTTTTTCAACTGCCGCTACATAACAGAAAATATTTCATTTAGAATCAGCTGCACAAGATTGCCAAAAAATATTTGCTTCGAAGATTAGAACGTTGAAGAACTTCAATGCGGTATATGAAGTCTAAGCATTTTAACAAGGTCAAGAAAACAGATTTCATTCAAATCCTGTCTCGCGCATTAACTCTTTTCTTCTTTTATCTTTCGGAAGAGAATCCACAGAAATCTTGTCAGGTGATCAACTTCAAGAAATTTAACGCCTTAATGATGTCAGCAATTGAACTTTTCAGGCAAAGGTAAATCTTCTATCGCAAAGTAAGGATTTATGATTCGATAAGATCTCTTGACGAGATATCAAGAAGAAGATGTTTGCATAATTTAAGAGAAGTGGGAGTCAACCAGAATAAAGGCCTGCAATATCGAGAGGTTATGTCAATATTGTGAAAGGGAAATTTTCAATCGTCGCCAGTGAAATGTGGTGATTTCGATTAGGTTTCGAGTATGATGGTAAATCAATGTAGATGACGAGGAAATTTTGAAGTAGATAAAACAATTTGAACAGAAAATTTGATTGAAAATTCTTATTGATAACTAAACTTCGACCTTATTGAAAATTAACTCAACGACATCAGCAGTATATAAATCAGCACTTGCAAACGATGGCACAAATGAACGACGAGCATTCAGAGAACTTTTAAACAAATCAAACCATTCTGAAAAGAGATTTTGATTGAAAATTGTTAGACTTCGATCTAAATTGAAAGATAACTCAACAACATTAGCAGTATATAAATCAGCAGTTCCAAACGATGGCATAACATGAAGGAAGAGCATTCGGAGTTCTTGCCAACAGAACATTTTATTGAAAATTCTTATTAATAAACAGACTTCGATCTAATTGAAAATTAACTCAACAAAACCAGCAGTTTATAAATCAGCACTTGCAAACGATGGCATAACATGAACGAAGAGCATTCAGAGAACAAATGACAAAATTCTTCCAAACAGAATACTTGATTGAATATTCTTATCAATAAATAGACTTCGATCTAATTGAAAATTAACCCAACAACAACAGCAGCATATAAAGCAGCACTTGCAAACGATGGCATAAACGATGCGCACTCAGAAAAAGTTTCTCCTATCTGCGTTGAATCGGAAGACTTCTAGCAGAGGATAACATTACACGCTGAAGCAACAATTTGATTTCTAGAGGTAAAGGCAGACCTTTTTCTCAATCTCTGGTTGATGTATAATGGAACAGACTTCTTGCAGAATCTAACAAACGATGACATTACACGGTAAGGAACAATTCAATCACTCGAGATAAAGACGGACCAAAATTTTCTCAATCTCTGATCGATGTGGAATCAAACCATTTCTGCCAGATTCTTGCAAATGCTAACATTAACCGCTGAAGCAACAATTTGATTTCTAGAGGTCAAGGCAGACCTTTTTCTCAATCTCTGGTTGATGTATAATGGAACAAATTTCTTGCAGACTCTAACAAACGATGACATTAAACGGTAAGGAACAATTCAATCACTCGAGGTAAAGACGGACCAAAATTTTTTCTATCTCTGATCGATGTGCAATCAAAACATTTCTGGCAGAATCTTGCAAATGATAACATTACACGCTGAAGCAACAACTTGATATCTAGAGGTAAAGAAGGACCAAAATTTTCTCAATCTCTTATCAATATGGAATCAAACTTTATCTAACAAACTCTTGCAAACGATAACATTAACGGTTGAAGTAAAATTTGATTACAAGTGTTACAGGTAGACAAAATTTTTCCAGTATAGGACCGAAGTGGAATCAAAAAGGGTTCTAGCAAATTCCTAGAAAATGATAACACTACGCTAAAGCAACAATTTTTTGCTATTACAATCGAAAAGAAATAAAGGTGTCTCGTCTCTTGATCTATCTTGGATTAACTAGATCTCTGGCAGACTCTTGCAGTACAAAAATTGAAAATCTTCATTTGAGCAGTGGATTTGACAGCAGGGAACTGGACGCATTTTCCAGTGAACTTCCCGGGTAAATTTACTCGAGGATAAGTCAGTTTTTGCCTAAGGATAACTTTAGGAAATTATTCGGATTCTTCAAAGCTTAAGTTGACCATTAACACTCCGCTCGAACAAGAACAAAGTAATTTATCTGGCTGATAAATTTGGCAAAATGAATTGAAAGAAGAAGAAGTAAGCGGTGTAAATGAATTAGCTACAGGGAAGATCAAACATCAAACGTGACAAATTCTTAGCACGAGAATTCTTCATGGATTTACAACATAAGTAGAATTAACCAGAGCAATGTTGGATAGAAATAACTTCAGTGATAAAATATTTTACAACTGAAAGAAGAATATTTCAAGGTAACAAAATTCGTAGCTGGATAGTTCTTGCATGGGTTATATTTAAAGCAAAATCCTCCAGGTATTGCATTGGATCACAACTACGCTCAGCGGTAGAGTCTGTGACTACTCTCTACGGTAAAAACTTCGAGGTACTTCTGTGACGATGGCGCAGACTCTTTCGAGCAACATAAAACTCGGATTCTCGGCTGCCGGTATCAGTTTATCCACAGCAGGTTTACTACTTAATGTTCTTGGTGCATATGCATTAATATCAACAAGGCCACCTGGAAACAAACAAACATACTTACTCATAAACATAAGTATCATATCTGTCTGTCTTTGCACACTGTTTATTCCATCGTGGACGCTTTGGGGTATTGTAAATAACACTAGCCATCGTCGTGTCGAAGAAGTACTATTCATCACTCAAACCGGGTTTTATATGACATACGTTACAAGTACCTTTGGGTTAACTATCGATCGTTTCATTGCCGTTGCGAAGCCGTTTAAGCATAGATCAATAGTCACTTACAAATTCATCAAGGGGTGGATTTTGGGATGCTGGCTCTGGGCACATCTCAGCAGAATCCCATTCTTGTTCGTTTCATCTAATGATTTGACGAAATAGGTGTACTTCGATGTATCGGTAAATGCTCTTAACATCGTTTTCCAGCCAATAACCTACGTCTATATATTAATCATTTGGAAGAGACAACGAAACCAGCTTCATACTGAAGCGACAACAGCCTCTCCTGAAAGCATCCGGACAAACTCTGCACGATCAAGAGATGCAAAAAGAGAGGCTGCTATGCTCAAAATAGCAGTGATTGTTTCTGCCTGTTGCTTGGTCTCCTCCATTTGTGATTTCTCATACGTTGCCTTGGGACTATCCACGCTATCGTCGAATGAGACCGTCATGTCACCCATCAGCTTGTTGCTATGGAACCTCGTGGCTGCTGTCCAATCGTTGTTCTACATCATAACCAAATCTGAAATAAGACAACTGATTCTAAGAATGGTTTGTATATGTAAAACCTAGAACATCTATTCCTTTAAGGTATACAATCAACCCTGCATAAGAAGGATCTCTTCGAACTTTAAAACTTCAAGGACTTACGCAATGGGATTCGTATTTCTGTCCTACTAGTTAAAAACTTTAATTGCATCATAATCATAATAATTTTATTTACAGTTGGTTATTTTACAATAGTAATACAATTACTTTCATATCAACTATTTACAATACAACTTTAACTGAAATATAAAAATATACAAATTCTGGCTATTTACAGATCCGGCAGCNAGAGCCAGATGTACATTAAATATGACGGCTGGGGCTAGTAATAAAGTCAAAAGAGTTATGAATAGGAATTGATGAAGTGTGTCTTTAGTTTTGATCGAAAAACTGAAACAGAACTAGCAACACGTATGAATAACGGGAGAGTATTCCAAAGTTTGGAACCAAAGTACTGAATTGTTTGCAAACCATATGGTGTTTTTGAAAGATTTGAAAAGGTCACCTCTAGTTGCTTGGCGAGTTCCAAATCTGTGAACGGAAGAGTTTGGTGTGAAGTAATTATGAAAGCAAGTGGGAGATACTGTAGCTTATTCATGGATTTATAAACGAAAGATAGAATATTTAAATGTAGTAGGTCCTCAACTTTCAGTATCTTGAGTGAAAGGAAGATTATTATTATTATTATTATTATATACTTTATTTCAGTGTCAAAATTTTTAGCAACAAGCTGCTAATTGAGGACACTCTAACTAAAGATCGGTGCTGATGGAGCTGAGAATGGTTGAAAATTTATGCATCTTAAGATTTTCTTCTGCAGAAGGAAAAGTGGATTTAGATATGATTGATATGTAAGACCCCAAGATGTGATACCATAGTTGAGGAAAGAAGAAAATAGTGAGTTGTATAGGCAGATTAGTGTTGACAAGGGAATATATAGTGTCTTATTTTGAAAAAGATTCCACAAGATCTGGATTTTTTACACACCACTTCAGTGTCATGACGATGGGTTGCAGACTTTATTAGGTCTCTCTTCTTCTGCAATCCCAGTTCTTGGTGTTAAAAAAGCGCAACTTAACCTGAAACATTTGCAGGACGGCAGGATTCAAGAAGGTCAAAGTTGCAGAGAAAAACGGGAGCAGTTAAAACAACCAGAGCAGACAGGATTTGAACTCGCATCTTTGGACTATATTCATCCACTTTATACCAACTGAGCTAACTGCATATGGATGACTTGATGCTATCCCTACCACCTCAACTGAGGGGTGCATTTGTTTGTTCCTTTATATTTTAAGTTTGTATTATACAGTAGATACCGTATGTTATTTATTGTATATGTTTTATCCTTGTTATAATTTAGAAATCTTTAATTTTCATTGTCTTCAAATAGCTTTTTAAACCTAGTACAGGCCATTGATACATTGTCACTGATTTCCTGTTAAGAATTCTTGTTTAAATTTTGTACAGGCTTTCATACTACTTACAAATTCTTATCAGCATGTGAAGAATTCTTGTCATGTTAATGTGTGCAAGGCCTGTACTGTATACCACTGTAAATTTTAGTTTTGATGGCAATGAGAACTGTCTTACATACTTCTTTTGCAGTGGAAAGAAAAGTACTGCAAACGTTAGCATAGCAGGGAGCCAAACGAGTTTTGGCAACCAGACTAAAACCGGATTAAGAACTTCAAAGAGCACATTTTATGGAGCTGGAAGTCGGAGGAATGTTGCCATTGACGAGAGATCACAAAAGAGCATCATTCAAAAGGCGCCTGTGCAGGTATGGATGGTAGCAATAATTCTTTAGTTTGATTGTCTAGAGTTTGAATTTGTCTTGATTCATTACCTAAATATTGGATCCTGTTTAGAAAGAAATATTGGATTCTGTTTGGTTGGGTGGCCTGCTCTTTTGGTTTGGTGCTCCCTCCGGTTGGCGATGGGGGTCGGCGGTTTTGTCCGGTGGCTCTCGGGGTGGCTCATTTGCTGGTTTGCTCCATTCTGTCCTGTGGCACCATTAGTGGTGCTTTGGGGTGGAACTGGCGCAGCTGGCTGGCAGCCAGTCCTGTTTGCCTGGGTGCGGCTGCTGGCTCTTGTCATTGTTGGGGTGGCGGGCCGGGCTGTTGGGGCGTTGCTGTCCGTCCGTGTGCTGGGTTTCCTGCCTGCTCAACCCTCTTGCATCAAAGATTACTTTTTATGTCTTCTTTTTCAATTATCGAAATGGTTTTTGCAGGGCATTTTGATGTGGCTGCCCTTATTCATCCTTCTCACGTAAAACAACATTTCTTTTCCTGGGTACCTCCAGTTAGAATTGGAGTATATTTATTTAGTTTAGTTTATTTTCGAATTTGATTAGTTTCTTTTTACTCGTAATTAGAAGCTAGATTTATTTATTCGAATTAAAAGAAGTTGACAACAAACAAAAATTATTTCAAGATTTGAATAAACGGTTTCATCTGGTACCATCTGGTAGCAATTATTAGATGTTTGGCATTCTTCTATTTTAATTTTCACTTTTTCTGTTTTATTTACTCAATGTGAGGAAGTTTTAGAACCAAATTTATGTTCTCTTCTGAGGTTTTTGATGAACTGGGAAAAGATGTGACACCAAAGTCATTGCTGCAAGGAGATCCAAATTCTCAAAGGTAAAGCTTGAGTTTTTATCCTGGGTGACCCAAAAAAGCTTCACGAGCTAGGTCATAACTAGCTTAACTAGTTTTTGTTGTCACCTGGTAGAATGTTGAAACAAATTTCTCAATTTGAAAAGCTTAAAACATGAAACTTGTCTTCCCATTCAGTCTTAGTTCTCATCTATTTTAAATGTGCTGGGCAGTCATAAAATTATTGGAGTATGATCATGTTTAATCTTATGGCCACAATATAATACACCTGAATATACACTAGGCAAATATAATGGTTTGAAAAAATGTTTATTGTCCAGGTTTCGAATTAAGCTATTGCGAATTGACAGTTGAAGCAGCTCTGAATCCTACACACAGGAAACTTCTGCTAGGTTTTGCAGGAAGGTTTGATTTCGTAATTTTGCTGCTAGGAACAAAAACCTTCTTTCCACCCCTATGCTTAAAATTGAGTAGACCTTTATACTGAAGATGAACATATCGTCATAATGCAAAATTGTGAATTTTAAAGTAATTCTCTGCATTTATCAATAAAACAATGCAGAATTTCCTCCTATTCATTCCTTTGATTTTCCAGTCCCAGTCATTAGTGATCATAAATACAGAAAATCTTATTTACTCGTCAAAGCAAAAAGTCATGCTATGACGCTGCTCGACAAACTGATGCATCAAACGTTCACTTGCTTCTGTTGTTTTCTGGAATGGAGTATACTCATCTCTTTTTGCCAACTGAGATCCATTTATTTTAACCGTAGCCTTTGATTACATGGGGGGAGGTTCTGACCAGTAATATTCGAACCCTATTGTATTTATTGTAATTCTACATTTTCTAGTTCTGCTGATTCTACTACCGGTTGACCCAATAAAAAATGAATATTTTGCAAAAATCACCAAAACATGATTATGTTACCTATCATAAAAAATGTTCTTTGCGCTTTTGTATCAAAGATCGAATTAGTTTCTGGAATTACCTTTTTCTTATTTCTAATGAAAAAGACCACAAAATCGTTGCTTGAAACCCCGTCTTTGCAGCTATAGTATTGTACAAAATCGTGAATGTTCACGAAAGAGCTGTTTTTTTTGCGATTTCATATGAAATTTTGAGCCTGAGATGATAGAAGAGCTTGATCAGAGACATAGGCGAATAAACTGAGTGGTTGGATGGATCAAAAATACAATTTTATAACCAACTTCTGCAGTTTAAAAGTATGCATCAAAACTAGGTAGCTCTCAAAGCAGGAATGACCAACTTCTGCAGTTTAAGAGTATGCATCAAAACCAGGTAGCTCTCAAAGCAGAAATGCCCACAAGCACTAAATTAGAAATAAAGTTTGCATTATCTACCGGGTGTCCCAAAAAAAAGTATACGGATTTGGTTGGCTCCAGCGATGTGAATTTAGCTTAAATCGATGGCTAATTGCTCTCAAAATGTTCCTCGATAGTTAACTTGAACATGGATACCTCGTTTATTGGTATTGGTGCTTTGAAAGCAGATATATTAACCTCGAANTTAAAAAATTTATTTGAACATTGACACAAATGCACCAAAACAAATTTTTAGGATCGGCATCATCATCATCAAATTTTAGTAATTTTTCAAACAGTTTTGTTTTTTATTGGGTCACTCGATAGTTCTACAATCTAATGGAATCGACCTAAAATATGATTTAAGGCAGGAATACCAGATACAAAAAGATTCTAAGCAACTTCTGATCATATACTTTTGCANTCAAGTTAACTACAGAGGAACATTTTGAGAGTGATTAGCTATTGATTAAAGCTTAATTCACATCGCTGGACCCAACCAAATCTGTATACTTTTTTTTGGGACACCCGGTATTAAAAAATTTATTTGAACATTGACACAAATGCACCAAAACAAATTTTTAGGATCGGCATCATCATCATCAAATTTTAGTGATTTTTCAAACAGTTTTATTTTTTATTGGGTCACTCGATAGTTCTACAATCTAATGGAATCGACCTAAAATATGATTTAAGGCAGGAATACCAGATACAAAAAGATACTAAACAACTTCTGATCATATACTTTTGCAGGAAAAATCAAAGCAGTATGATGATGATGATGGGTGATTCGTCATCGATTGGAACTGTAAGTCAGATTAATCTTTTGAGTATTGCCCTTACTTATTCATACGGTCAAAAGGCACAACAACAACAACCTTCACGGGCATAGGGACACAGGGAGGAAAAAATCGTTGTAGGAATAACTAGGGCGTTTCTTAACGCCCATGGTCAAACTCGCATAAATCGGATCTCTTTGGACCAAGAGAGATAGTCTGACTTATGTAAAGTCTGACCTTACGTGTAATCAGATTTGTCCGACTAACAGATGAATCAGATTTTTTCTGAATCATGCAAAGGTTAAAGCTTTGAAATAAAGACTCCAAGAGGAATGCAGGTTATAAAGTAAATTACTTTATACTGTATACTGTATTAAATCTTAAATTACTTTGAGCTCTTATTCAAATCAGTACTTTTTGGCGGGCTTATTGACCTGTAATTAATCTAAAATTATCTCGCAAAATTCTTGAAATCCTAAGTCATTTACAATCCCAAAATGTGGTTTGCTAACTTGAAGTACTATTATGGTCTTTATATGGTCTTTAAAACAGTGAGCAAAGGAATGCTTTTGGGACAATTAATACAGGAATTTTGGCACTAGGGAGGAATATTTACAGTATATATGTGTCACAAAGACACATTTTATTGCTGGAAATCTGTGTCACATTGTACGGAGAAGATTATTCCTGTTTTGCTGTCTAAAAGGCCAGTTGCCATTTAACCACTATGATTACTCTATCACAAAGAGAGATGCAATGAGTGTAATGTTTAAGGAATTTGTATTGCATTTCAGCCTTCTGAATTGGCATCACAGTCCATATATGGAGCCAGTTATGCACAAGGATTTACCAGGTATATTGGCTACTTGTATAGTTTTCTTACATACATTATCTAACAATGTACTGTTTACTATGCTTTAAACAGTAAACCCATGACCCTGCATAACCCATTCAACAGCCTACAATACTATTGCCTCCCACATGCCTGAAAGATAGAGTTGTGTCATTCCAAAACTGATAAATTTTGAGTAAGAATCCATTGTAAGTTGGAAGAAAGTCATTGATGATCAAGCGGACCTTTTTAGTCTTTCTTATTCTCTAGAGAAAAGATGTGCCGCTAGTGGAGTATTTATTTTCTTCACGATTTCTCGTTTTCTCTCGTCGCTTTAGATCAATGATGGGATCTATGATTGGTGGCTCATCTAGGATCTCCATAGATTCTATTACAGATGAAATTACAGAGCCAAGTCACACTCAAGATTTTTCAACAGGCCTCACAGGTATGTTGAGTCGCCTTTTGTTGAATTCACTTCCTATGCCTAAATATTGCCTTTCAGTTCTAGGAAGAAATTTTTTTAAAGTAAGATGAAGTACGCGTATTTTTTATATGAAACAAAGAAATCGACCCAGTACTGAAAGTTTTTTTCGAATTATCAGATTTTGAGTGCTGAAAGTTTTTAACAGTTTCTTAGAAGGTTCCAAAAATTCACGTTGTATTTATTGCTTTGTAAACATTTCATAGAAGTAAGGGCCCTGACCTCTTCGGGCCCCCAAAATGTGTTGCTTGATTGTTTCTACAGTGGCGAGAACAATACAATTAGTTTTTTCTTAATATAAGGGGGCCCCTACTCAAAAGTACCGAAGGGTCCCGGTCGTCTCCGTTATGCCACTGGTCAGTTTTCTGAAACCACGCCTCTGTAGCACGGATTAATAAAGTACAAAAAAAAAGGGGAAGTATGCTTCAGACGAAATACGAAACACAAGCTTCAGACGAAATGCAAAAATTTCTTAAGTAATACTTTTCCAGTCCTTGAGTTTCTTAACATTTTGGTGATCTGAGAGTTGAGTTTCTTATAAAGTGTTTCTTAGGATTAGATACGTCTGTTCAAAATAACAGATGAATGAAAGTTTGGGGGGGGGGGTCTTTGCTCTTGCTCAGTAGAGACAAGCTCTCAGATCACAGATTATTTTCAGAATTACAGCGTTTTTCTTTTTATTGAAAGAATTCACGAAAAGCTTTGAAAAAATTAAAGCATTGTAAATCCTACATTGATTGCAGAAAAATGGTACAATCTTCAAGAAAACCATAGCTTACGAAGGTCTACAATAAGGCATCTGTATCTCTTCTGGTTTACGATTTAGCCATTTGATGACGTCACAACCTCAAAACTGGTTGAAACATAGAAAAACGCTGTAATTCTGAAAATAATGAAGATAGCTGCCAATAAACAATAATAGCAAGTACCTGAAGCTCCTTTCGAGCCATTAAGTCAAACAGAAGATACATTAACCGTTCGTGCAATCTTTTTCAAAGATTTTATTTTTTGTTTTTGTTTTTATACATTCCAATAAAAAGTTTACAATACATATTACTAGCTACGCTACTTACAAATTACTATACAATAATACTAAAACGATACCACGAGGAGCAAAAGGCAATATCTACCCCGTGGCCATTACATAAAAGTAAACAACATCATATTACACCACTTTAACGAACATCCGCCACTAAGGACGTTTGCTTGGTCTATATAGTAAAACTCTTTCAAAGATTTGATGCGTGTACTATGCGAGGTAATTGAAGGTTTAACGAAGTTTTCTCGTTGATCACGTTCAACCAGGGGTGGCGTCAGGGGAGGACTAGAGGGGCTACAGCCCCCCGTTGGAAGCATTTAGCCCCCCGTCAGAGGAAATTTTGGTTATTGTCGGAGGAAATTTGGCAAAATGACGTACGAAAACAGCATTTTTTGCCATTTTAGCCCCCCAGTCGGGAGTTCCAGCCCCTCCGTCGCAAGATTCCCGGCGCCACCCCTGCGTTCAACATCAAAATTATTTCTTGAATAGGTTATCCAAGGCCATAAGTCGTCATTCAGAAATTTTAATCTTCAGTTTTATTGCAAGAAACGTTGTTAGGATATCATGGCGAGAAGAAATGCTCATCTATTTTCTAGGATATTTCATTTCTCATTTTAGATATTACGACGAGAAGACAATACATAAAAGAAGAGTTGTCAGAAGCAGATTTGGATAAGATGGTACTCTCACCTTCTTGTACTTTTAATTAGGGAGCTTTAGACTACGTTCACACGATGCAGGGACGGTTTGAAAACAGAACGAAATTGTTACGGATAGGCCTCCCGTTCACACGAACACGGCACAAATTGTGCTGGCAGAATTTGAACGCGGAAGAATTTAAAAACGGAACTCTAGTCAGTGCTTTTTTAAATGGCGTCTTGTGAACACTTGAAAACGATGACAACGTAACATATTCGAAACCAGGTTGATTAATTCTTTAGGCCTTTGTCATCAAAATCCAGCCTCTTTGTCGCGTGGATTGCAAAGAATTGGAACCGTCAAATATACTCTGTAGTTTTCAAGTTGTGCTGGTATCGTATGAACGTAGTCTTAATATTAGTCTTTATCCTTTTCAGTAGCTCTGTGGATGACCAGGATCCAATTTAACAGTGTCACTAACCGAGATATCCCTATCCCAAATTCCCATCACCTCGATAAAGTCCCTTCGCCTCAACTCAGCTGCAATTTGTCTTTGATAATCATTGATATTCTTAAGAATGTCGCTTGATTTTATTTACAGGTTACTTTTCAGCTGTCAGAAACGGATACGATATGGCATTTTGATTTGCCTGGAGTTTCTGTATCTAGAGATACTGAGCTGGCTGAAGAAGTCAAAATGCGAAATGAAAGATATGAAGAGGTATTTAATAAAGGTTTTTATCTTTTTCCTGAGCTTCTTAAGGAAAATTGTATCGCTTCTGTGAACAAGGGCAGATCTTGTGACAAACGCCAGGGCTAAAAGAAAATGTTTCCTTACTGGTAGCAAACCAAGCACCACCTAAACTTTCTTCCAATTTTTTCACAACAACATAAGTACGGCTCCTTCTTTTTCCCTTCTCTTCCCTTCCTTTTCCCTCTTCTTATCTTTTCCCTTCCCTTTTTGCATTCAGCCTTTTTTCTTCCTAGGAGACTTGACCATTTCAGCTACCTGCCTGGTAGCGCCGCTACCACGCTACTTCGTTTTTTTAGCCCTTACAAAAGCATCAGTTTCCTTTGATTCACACTCCATTTCAAAGAGATTAGTGGTTGCAGAGAAAGAGATTTAAATGGTCGAGTAATCAAGCCAAGGATGTTAAACAAAGCAGACCGCAAAAGTTGCCCTGAAACATCGATAGGTGACTCAGTCGTAATGCACGCGAAAAGGGGTTTGAAGAGAAGAAACAAGTATATATCGAAAGAAGAAGGATGTATCTAAACATCTGCCGCTTAGGATTTATATATCTAATTCAGAAGCTGAATAATATATGTTTGAATTACTAACAAAAACATGCGGCTTACTGTTTAGCTTCTGAATTAGATACATAAAATTTAGGCGTCAGATGTTTCTAGAAGTATTTTTCTTCTTTCGCTATATACTCATTTCTTCTCTTTTAAAACCACTCTGTCATGTGTACAACAAGACAGTTAGCCATACTCGTTCCGGGACATCTTTTGCGGCTTCATTTGTTTTGATTTGTTGCTTGAGAGAATTTCCTTTTTCTGATTGCTGATTTCCAAGAGAAAGAATTTTTTTTTTTATTTTTTTTTTTTATATTCAATTAAAAGATTTACAAAAACGAATTACTAAGACACCCGGGGGGGGGGGCTACTTCATTGTGAAGTCATACTGGACGTGCCGCTCATATGGGTGGGTTATTTCATCTGAAATTCCCTACACATGGGTCCGATATTTGGCTTGATTCTGATAAAGGGGTTGGTATTTTAGGATTTTCTTACCAATGGGTCACGAAAATGGGTCCCATGATGATTAGCCGCAAAAGGGCCGCAAAATTACCGAAAAATCTCTTTTTGCATTTTGCTGTTCTTTAAAAAAGGGTTTCAAAATCAACCAAATTCATACGCATTGGCTTAAAATTTCCCGATAATCATGCAAATGGGGTTCGAAATTCTCGAAAATCGCGTCATACAAATGGGTCCTTTTGTCAAAGTCCAGATTCAGGTCGGATCATGGTCACAATGAAGTAGCCCCCCCGGGCTAAGACACTACCTATGATCTACTTTACAACACTACAAGGACGATACTACAGGGAGCAAGAGACCATGGCTACCCCGCAGCCATTACATAAAGAACATGCAACTAAATTACAACCAAATATACAACTACAAAAAGCTACAGATTAAAGATTAAATACTGATAAATACTGAGCCTGTTTCACATTGGATGCCAGGCCAGCGTAGGCGATAGTGCTGAACAACAGAGACCCCAGCCGAGCCACCAACAACGACAACAACTGCCGCTGCCACTGCCCCCCTGTCCAGAGTCCCCATCGCTCAAACACCGCCTTCATGCTATCGCTCAAACACCGCGCCCACACTAGAAAGAATTCATCCAGCGTTAAGAATAAAATTCCAATGATTTAATTGATGCCTCAGTGAGACAAAGGATCGGAGATTTCTCAAATTCGTTGCTTGGTTTTGGTTCGCACTATGATTCATTTTAGCTGTTGATTCATTCTTTGATCCACCTTGTGCAATCATTTTCCCTTGTGAATCGTTTTGCATAAACAATGCCTGCCAAAAGTCCTTGGAACACATTTCTTGATAATGACACACTTTCCCGCATTTCTATCCGTAGAGATTAGTTGAGGCACCCCCTCCCCCCCAAACAATGTTGATTTGCAAGGTTATTGTCCTAGCATTCCATCAGAGTCGCGAATCGTCCTGTCATCCTCATTTTATCGTCACAGAACAACATTGTTCTAAGGGGGAGAGGGGGAAATCGGAAAACAAGGCAAAATTAGCTGAGGCCTGAGGTGTTCCAAGACTTTTGGCAGGCATTGAAAGGCTTTTCTCTACTTGACCTTTCATAAATCATCGTCTTTCCATTGCAGATGTTGAAAAATCGAGCAGGCAATGATATGTATGTGCATCGTGGAATGCAGACATATAACAATGCTCCAAAGAGCAAAGAGCTGCAAACTAGTGCAGTTGGGAAGGAGGTAACAAAAATAGCTTACAATATGCATATACCGTGTGCGAGTAATAAAAACTTGCACCTTCTTGAAACTCATCGAAATTTGATTATATTTCCGATCATGAAAATTTCTTTATTCTCATTTGTGTCAAGGACCAGATCAATTTTAGACACATTGATTTGGCCTTGAATTTGTGAGCATATGTGCTATTCAGAAGCTAGCTGGTTTTGCAGCAAACTCCAAAATCACACAAATGATTATCAAACTGTATTTAAATGCTGCATTACCACTCAAATTGGTTTCTTGTGTCCTTTATAAAGCTCTCATATCGTGCACGACTCGAACTTTCATTGCAAATTATAGATTTTTGGCCAAAAAAATCATGCTTTGTAAACTAGTTTTGCTCAGAATAAGATTTTTCAATATAAGATTGATATTAGTTGCAAATTTGCCACATTGGTTGCATTTATGACTATTAATNGTCAAGGACCAGATCAATTTTAGACACATTGATTTGGCCTTGAATTTGTGAGCATATGTGCTATTCAGAAGCTAGCTGGTTTTGCAGCATACTCCAAAATCACATGAATGATTATCAAACTGTATTTAAATGCTGCATTACCACTCAAATTGGTTTCTTGTGTCCTTTATAAGCTCTCATATCGTGCACGACTCGAAATTTCATTGCAAATTATAGATTTTTGGCCAAAAAAATCATGCTTTGTAAACTAGTTTTGCTCAGAATAAGATTTTTCAATATAAGATTGATATTAGTTGCAAATGTGCCGAATTGGTTGCATTTATGACTATTAATCAGGATCCTCTGAATCTAGAATCTTATACGATACATTTTATGGCAATCTCTTAAACTTTAGCAAGAAGTTTGATCCTGCAAGATTCCGCTGCAGATTATTATTTCAAGCAGCTTTGAAACTATATTCAAACAAATAGGTTGCCTAAAATTATTCCTATTTCAAAGATCCGTTTAACCTCTCCTCGTTATTTTGCTAGGATTTTGGTTGCATGGCTACTAACTGGGACCTGTATGACACATATGCAAAAGAAGAGAAAAAGACAGAAGGTACAAATTTTCATCAAGAATACATCACTTCGACGAACGACCGCCATTATGGACATTTTTCGAAATTTCACGATACAAATTTTCGACTTGAGATTCGGATTCAGCACCCAAAATATAGTCTTGCTGCGACGTTTCATCCTCTGAGTCCCTGCCATATTGATTTTACAGTGCTATAATGTTTGTGATTTAATAAAGGATTTGACCCCAAAAATCGTTCGGGGGTAAATTTTTACCCCCAAGCTTTTTTCATGGTCAAATCCCTTATAAGTTACAGAGCTTTATATTACCATAAAATCAATATAAGAAGGACTAAAATGATGAAACGTTGCACCTGGACTTTATTTTGAGTGCTGAATCCGAATCTGGAGTCGAAAATTTTGTATCAAGAAATTTGGAAAATTTTCCATAATGGCGGCCGTTCGTCGAAGCGGTGTATTGTAAAAATGATACACCTATGTTGATTTTGTTGAATGTTTTTAAATGAATTTTGAATGTTCAATGACGATTGATCTCACATGATTACTACTTTGAGTAAATTTAATCTTTTTCACTTGAAAGGAACACTTGAGAACTCATTGGCAAAATTATTCCCAGATTTTCAAGTTTTAGTGAATTTTTAAATGTCGAAGACTTAGTTTTATATCCCATTCGCACTAAAAGAGTCAGACCTGCTTTATCTAAGCCATTTTAACTTTCAACCAATCAAATGAATTCGATGTGTTGGATTGGTCAATTAGAACGCAATAGTTGATAACCTGGTTTAGTCTCAGCTGGTTTAACTTACCTATGTGAATGGGGTATTAGTCGGCTACGCAGTATATTCATGAAGAATTTGTAATAAATCAAACCATCCTTAGAATTAAACTCCATTGTCTGTATGATTCTGCTTACCATCTAATTAGCAATATGCGTTCTTGTTCAGAAAATTACTAAACTACGCAATATTCTGAACAATCAGTGAAACTGACACAATGAAAATATCAGTAGTATGGCAACAACAACATGATGCAAAATAGTTACTTTAATCAAGAGAGATATAATATGGAATGCCTCAGTCAATGACTTAATCTCCCTGCTTCAGGCTATGTTCACATTGCTCCGTATTCGCTTTTATTAGTTTTAATTTTGATGCGTTTTACCCGTTCACACTTCTTTGGGTAAATACAAAAACGCTGCAAAAACGATGAAGCGTTCACACTCCTCCGGATAAAAAATAAAACACTGTGAAAACGAGACTAACATTTACATCCCTGAAACTGAAAATTGCTAAAAAACTTTTCAAAGATTTCTCTAAGCATTAGACTAACCTCGAGAACTTGTTCAAATTTGCACGTGCTAAACATTTTGTTGTGTTGCTGTAGTTGCTAGCGTTTTCAAAAGTATCCACTTTCGCGTCTTCGGTGTTCACACTGCGTTTTCAAAAGTCTCCGTTATCAAAAGTCTCCGTTTTCAAAAGTATCCGTTTTCAAAGTGCGTTTTCAAAAGTCTCCGTTTTCAGGGCGGAGCAGTGTCAACGCAAGGCGAAAACGGATACTTTTTTATCCGTTTTCATATGAATACGGAGCAGTGTGTAGCGCTTAAAACTACTATCACACCATGTCAAAATCTCATGAAAAAAGAAGTCAGATTAAAATGAGACACTTTTAAAACAGGGGGTGCTCTCTCCTCGATTAGTTTAACTACTGAGAGAGCTCCTCCTTTAAGTAATTCCCTTCATTCAATTTATCTTGTTTCGTATTTGTATATTGTATTAGTTTCCCGGTATTAATGTATTAATTTTCTGTAATATTGTCTTATATTCTTGTAATTTAGTTATTTATTTGTATAGTTGTTTTCAATAAATTGTATGTAGCGGAATTTAAAATATGAAAACTGAACTGAACTGGGCACCCAGCCATGCAGATGTCGGTGTCCGTGGCTGCAACTAATTCGGCCTTTCTCTTGAAGGATCTTGATCTATGGATACACAAATTCATTGAGCTAATTAAACTAAAGCTAACCCTCATCCTAATTCAGTTCTATACGATGCTCTTTGGTAATCTTATGATTCTTCCAATACAGATTCGCAGACAGATGATTTATTGGAAAGTCTTAGTAGGCCTTCATCACCTAAAGGTAACCAAGCAACAGAGACTCTGCCGACCGTTATCGATGGGACTGAAGTGCTGGCGAGTCTACAGAAAAGCGTCAGCGTCAACTCATTGATGACAGGTTAGAAAGCGTATTTTTGCATTTTAGATCAAATTACGTACATAGAAACAGAACATGAAGTAATATTTTTATAGGCGTAATTTTTGATCACCTTTTTAAGAAGTGCTCTTGTTTTAAAAAAAAAGCAATGAATTTACAATGTTTCGTCATGTCATTGTTCAAATCTTGCGTCCTAGATGTATTCCTTTTTGACACTTACAACCATGATTATTTCCGGTATGCTTCAAAACCTGACAGCATTCAAAACCGCTAGATTGCTAATTCCTATGACAAAGATAAGCTGTAGCTGGAAAAATAATTTAGTCCATCGTTTGAAGAAATAGATAATTTTATTTACGTGTATACTCTTTTCTTGGACACTTTCTTCAATTAAAAGCCTGAAAGTCATCATTTCTTTAACTAACATTTCAACTAAATGAGGTTTACGTCGGAGGCCTAAATCTGAAATGCAGAGAACTACGGAGATGGGATTTCCAAGTTGTGCAATTGAAATAGACAACTTCATAATCTCACAAGAGAAGCAATTCGCTCGAAAAACAAGGAAATGTATCGAAGCTGATGTTCTGAAATAAAAGCAGTCTCGGTTGCTGTCGTGGTTTCGTAAACTCCCTATTATTGTTGAAATACGACACTAGATATATTCAAGTTTTTATTGACAGTACTAATTTAACTAGTGAGTTTTTGCAATATTTTGTAAAAGGAAAAGACTTTCTTCATATTGCAATCGAATTATATTTGTCTGATTTGCAGAAAGCAGAGCGAGTTTCATGACAACAAGCAATACATCTGACACTGGTGACATGACTGAACGAGAGAGTGTGAGCCAAGCCAACATGGACCTGCAGGCAGAGAAAGTGCTCAAGGTATTTTAATACTGTGACAAAGGTTGTAAGATTTGGAAATAGATGTTGGGAAACTACCGGATGTTCCAGAAAGAATGCTACAGATTTGAAACATTCTAATGCAAACTGTTTCAAACTCATTGTCAAAAAATTATTTTTATCTAAATCTACAATGATTAGATTGAATTTTGATATATTTTGCAGTATTTTTGGTGACTTGATTTCAGAGTTAAAAATCAGCAATCTTTAAATTTGCTCTTCGGTCAAAACCAGAGCTGCTAGTATTAGAGCAAAGGTAATGCAAAATTAGAAGCATGGAAATGTCTGCAATTTCACAGCATTCCTAACAAGCATGCAAACAAACATGATTGAGAAACTGTAACAAAGAGATCCCTTGCTGGTTCATTAGTTATCAAGTCTCATAGGAGTTCATGCTCATGTCCAACTGAAAATGTAACTCTAATAATGGCCTAGTCATTTCAGGAAGAGTACAGAACCCGCATGAGTACTTCAAAGCATAGCATAGCAAAGCATGACTATGCTTTGATAGAAATTGTTATGAAAGTGTCTGTTCAATGCAAAATATAATTTTGTCTTTGTGTGTTTGTTAGCAATGCTCTGAAATTTCAGGGATTGTCATGCTTTATGATGTTCCATTATCTTTTGCTAAAATGCTGGCAGCTCTGGTTTTGACCTGACAGCAAATATGAAGTTTGCTGATTTTTAACTCTTCAACCAAGTTACCAAAAATATTGGAAAATATATCAAAATTCAATCTAATCATTACAGATTTGAATAGAAATAATTGTTTGATAATGAGTCTTAAACAGTTTTCAGTAGAATTTTTCAAATCTGTAGCGTACTTTCTGGGACACCCGGTAGAAATCAGCAACTGGTAATAGATTCCCCCAACTGCTAACCAGTTTGTATAGCTAAAATGAGTTCTTAACTGTAATGATATTATTCCCACCATGTGTTTCAAAGTTGTTTTTAATTGTATTTGAAAAAGACTTTTCCCGAGTATCTTTGTGAAAATGAGACCAAAGTACATAAATCCCAACGCATAAAACTAAACAAAGGAATATCGATTAAATTTTTATTGATGTCTCAAAGATGAAACGTGCATTACCAAGAGAGCCATGCGCGTTAGGAATGAAAGCCAACTGAGACAGAGATTTCGTCATTTAATTTACTTTATTCCACCATCAAATATTTCAGAACTTTTGAAGTCCGTTTGAAATCCTTCCGACCATCAGTATAACCATTAAAATTATATACTGAAAATAAAATGGAAATTGGAATAAATTCTTATTTATTGCTCTGAAAAAAGGAGTATAAAATAAGTAAATCTGACTAATTGTGTTTCTTTTATTTTGAGATGCCTTTAATAGTGATTTTTAGGCCATTTTCTGCTGTTCTGCAAGACTGATGTTTTGAAACTTTCGACTTTACCAATCAATCATTATTTTGAAAGTCACCAAAAAAATGCTTCAATCTTTAGCTATTAAATATTCAATTAAAAATAATTGTTGTTTGGGACAGCCTCAAGCAAATGCGAAAGAAACGAATTTCAGTTGATGTTTTTAAGTCAATCAATGGGATTTGCACGGAATCGCTTCAGAATATCATCAAGAAATTTAATTATGGCAAAAATACGAGGGGAAATGGATCACTTCATGTACTACCAAAAGTGAGATATGAGAGTCCGAAAGAAAAACTTTCGCTTTTCAAGGAGAGTCGATTTACAACCATTTACCAAGTGACATAAGAGATGAGAAATACTTTGTCAACTTCAAAAGGAAAATTTACTCACTTTCTTTTTAAATTCAGAACCCAGTTGTTAATAAGTTTTTACAGTTTTTATTTACTCTTGTAAGTTTTTATCCTATTACTTTACAGACTTTAATTTTAACAGGACCCTTACTGGTAGCAGTAACCATTTTTACTGAAAAGGTTATCCTGTATAAATATGGTATATTATTCTTATTATTATAATTTTGATGATGATAGCGCAAGTACATTTGCTGCGATTATTTTTCCAACAATGGGACATCTTTTTTGAGTCACCCTGTATAAAGACATCATCACTTTATGAAATGGCGATTGTGGGCCATTGTTACATTTCATTCTCTTCTTCGTCAAAACCAACATTGCACTTATAAGAGTAAGCGTAGACTTACTACGTTGAGTCCTAGTAATTGCTACCACCCACCCACCCTACTCGCTCATACAAGGGTGGGTGGGTGGTAGCGATTACTAGGACTCAACGTAATAAGTCTAGAATAAGCGTACAATGATTGTTGTTTCTATTCTTAGACCGATAGTATGAAGAAAAATTTGTTCACGATAGAAAGAGCGATTGTTCAAAATGTCTTCCATCCAAAACAAGCTGTGTATCGAGGTCTGGCGGCTTTATCAGGTTTGCTTGTTGGTTTCTTTGGTTGGTTGTTGATTGGCTATGTATTGTATTGTTCCTTAATTCGAAAAATCTTGCTAATCTTCCGTAATTCAACATAAAAATAGACGATACTCTTTCTTGATTGAAGGTCAAAATTAACGTCGCAAGGAAGTGGCGGACTGAAAATCGATACAAAATTAACCCATAAAATCAACAACAGGAATTATATTCCTCTTTTGCTTATAAACGATTAGATACTCAAACATTAAGGCCTCCTTTAAGGTCATTAATTAGAAGAGTGATTCATTATATTTGTAAATTAATGGCAATAATAGAGCATGTTGGACGGAAATCGACAGCATGTGGTAAGGTAGAGATTTTTCTTATACAGCTTGCCTCCAACAAAATATGTTAATGCAAAGCGAAAATTGCCTCAATTTTTATTCATTCATATTAACTCAAACAGCGAATATAATAATGCTGCATCTATGGTAAACCTTTCAAACTATCCCTAAGGCATTTTTTCCTTGTCATACCAAAGGTCCATTTTCTGCGTATGCAATGATTCTCAAAAATAAGGATATTTAGAGAATTCTCCCCATACGTCAGTTACATTATTAGCTGTGCTGTAAGCCAAGCCTTGGTTTTGATATGACAGAAAATTGTTCTCGGATCTGTTATACTTCCCTGTAGTATTTTAATGTATAATAAATAGGTATATAATTAATAATAAATAACGGGTGAGTAAAAATATTTATCCACTACTGAAAAATTGATTCTGAAAAATCTATAAAATCGATTCGAAAAGTACCAATTCCATTGCCTAACTGAAGCTTGAACTCAATTTTGGGAATTTTTTTATAATTTGCAATACATGATTTTGCTCTCAAATTAAAAACTTCTCGAAAATTGGCTTTGGCTAAACTTGGAAGGCTCTGTTTAAGTTGCTTTCCAACTATTAGAATAGTAAAAGAATGGTTTTTTTTACATTGGGTAGTGCTTTATAATGACATTGAAACTGACAAAATGTAAATATTAAATATGACAAAATGTCCAATCAATACTAGGGGAACGAAAGACTGTTTTATGCCCAAATCTGTATGATTTTTCAAGTAATGGTACATTTTTCTTCTTCTTTTTCTATTCCATTAAAAATTTTACATTACATATTACGGATTACACTACTTACAATCTACTTTACAAGTACAGTTTTTGACTGTTTCTGTATTCTATGGGGATATTTGGCTACAAATTTTCCAATATTGATCAGAGATAATTAGTACAAATCTATCACAGAACAAAACACAAATTCTTGACTCATTAGCATAGGGCTCAAATCTTTAAAAAGGTGGGTGTAAAATTTTATTACATTTTTCTTTGAATTTAATGGCTTAAAAGGAACGTAGGGTACTTCGCTGTAAATTTGCCGTGGAAATTATATCATCATTATTTTCAAAATGGCGACATTTATTATATTTGAGGCTGTGACGTCATCAAATTTCTAAATCCTAAACCTGAAGAGCCACAAATTTCTGCTTGCCACCATATTGTAGACCTCCGTAAACTATGGTTTTCTTGAAGATTGTATCATTTTTCCTATATCAATTTAGGATTTACGATGATTTTAATTTTGTCAAAATTTTCCGTGAATTCTTTCAAAAAAAATAAAAGCGCCGCCATTTTGAAAATAATCAAGATATCAAAAAATTTCCACGACAGATTTACAGGAAAGTACCCTAAGTTCCTTTCAAGCCATTCAATTCAAAGGAAGATGTAATATAATTTCACACCCACCTTTTAAAAGATTTAAAAGATTTGAGCCCTTACAGGACTAGTCCAAGTATTGATAATTTCCGCAATTGTATTAGAAAAAAGGACCTTGAGGCCTTACTTAATGACAATGTATGCATTACTGAACACTGTAGGATATGTAATTTTTCTTAAATTGAGATTTGACTTTTACTTTTACAATTAGGTTAATTAGGTTAATGTAAAATAAAAAAAATATTATAAAAGGCATTTTAATCGTATGTAGATAGTGTCCCCAATTGGTAGAAATGCTAAATGCTTTAGACACTTTAATAAAGTTATTATTATTATTATTATTATTATTATTATTATTATTATTATTATTATTATTATTATTATTATTATTATTATTATTATTATTATTATTATTATTATTATTATTATTATTATCACAGAACAAAAAAATTTTGACTCGTTTAAAACATAACTCATTGATCTTCCTGAAATCTAATCTTTAAAATTGTTTCCAGATTCACCCAAAGACATCTTTGAGGAAAAAGATCCATTAGAAGCAAAACAAGGGCCAGTTCTATCAAGACTCTGGGCATATTCATGCCATCTTACAAAAGGAAAGAAAGTAAATTGCATGATCTGGAACAAATCTAATCAGGTATTTTGCATTTCTGAATCGTATCAGATATAAATTGTAAGTTTAGTAAATCGTAGGAATAAAATCTGAATGATGCAACTTGTTGCCCTTTTCTCTTCAAGGAAATCTCATATTCACCCCAATTTATTCCTTGTAACGACCAAGGCACTTGTAATAATCATGTCAGTTTTAGTATCCTACGAAGATCAGACCATTTGATTTTATATACTATTGTGTAGCTGAGTACATGATCGTGTATGTTAACTTATAAGCCTTTAATTTTTTGCTCTGCCACATGTTTAAATCGAAGTTGCTACAAACTGCTCTCCAGATTTTATGAAATTCTAACAAGCCTTCTTCGGAATACTCTAGCAGGTTCCAAATCTTTAAAAAGGTCGGTGTAAAATTATATGACCTATTTTTGATTGGAATGGCTTGAAAAAACCTTCAGCTACTTTGCTATAATTCTACCATTCTGTAGACTTCGTAAGCAGAGATAAACACGTGCGTTTGGGAGATTGCATGTCACAATAATAATAGATGATCATGTACGCAGGCACATGAAGTAATACAGCAGTAATAATAATAATAATAAATCAAACTACTACACATTCCATTGGACATTTCAGAAATATTCAATATGTAATTTCAGAATTATACTATTTTTGTTCTTTTTTAAGAATTCAAGAAAAATTAAAAAAAAAAAGTAAAACCCATCATAATTTCTAAACTTATTGAGGAAACATGAATAATTTTCAAGAAAAACATAGTTTATGAATGTCTACAATATGGTATCAAGCAAAAGTCTTTCACTCTTATGGTTTACGATATAGAAATCTGATGGCGTCACATCGTCAATTGAGTTGAAATATAAAATACGCTCTAATTTCGAAAAATGTTGCAGATTTCAAAAAAGCCTAACGATAGAATTATAGCAAAGTAGCCAAAGTTTCTTTGAAGCCATTCAATTCAAAGAAATTGGTCACAAAATTTTACACCGACCTTTTTACGCCAATTAAAAGATTTGGAACCTATGCTGAATACTCTAATGACGAATTCGGAATTTTTTTGTGCGTCCTATGAACTTCTACTGTCCTCTTTTAGGCCTTGCTTGCAGTTGGTTATGGTAATTTTGGATCAGGGAGTCAAGAAGAAGGATTGGTTTGCTGCTGGTCGTTGAAAAACCCCGAGGTAGGTGGCACTTAATTTCGGGTAATATTTATACTTGCAGTTGACACACAACATGAAGATGGTACTTCACACTGACTTGTTGTTGAATGTGTTACGTTAAAATTTTTCGCTACTAAATTATGCGCTGAAAACCGGGAGAAAGAAAATTATACGAGAAGTATTTCCATCAAATACTGATTATTATAACGTCAAAACACAAGAAACGAAGAAATGAAACACCTTTTTTTTTAATTTTGTTTTTATGTTTAGATTTTTGTGACGATTTATTGAGACCTACCGGGTGTGTCATAAAAACGTGGGGCGTTTAACAAGCCATATTCTGGTGAAAAACAAGTCAAATCGGGAGTGTTGAAGTTTTATATTGCAGGAGAATGATTGAATTAGTTATAGAAATTTAGTTTGTTAAAATCGGTCATTTCTTTCCTTATCTATTTGCGATTTTGTGATATAGCAATTTTGGTGAAAAGTATCGCTAGTAAAAGAACTTTCGGCTTGCCAGCAATGACAATTAAATGGCTAGTCCCCTAGGGATACAACATAAGCAACATTAATTTTTCCTTTTGTGCTCTAACACAATGCATGCCTTGTTTGAAGTTTTTGGTCGAGAAACAATATGATTGTCATGGTTTAGAAGGTCACACTTGCTTGAATATAAATCTAATTGAAGGCCTATTTTAGCAATCTTGCAAAACACCATTTTACTAAAATCGCTCGTAATTCTGAAACGGAAAGACCGATTTCGACCAAAAAAAATTTCATATTTAAGTTAGCTTTTTTTCTATGCAATGAACTTTAAAGAAAAAAATTTGCAAATTAAACTGCATTAATTAAAATTGGCAAGCACCCCACGTTTTTTCTGACTCACCATATCGGATAAAGATGACTGGAAACTACTTTTGATAATTTATCCCAAATTTCATTCACGGCATATGATCAACTATCAGAAGCAAATTGCAATAAAATAGTAATTTTTGTCTGGTGACAGTTCATGCACTGATAGATGAATACTTCTTAAAGGAAGAAATTACGTTATCCAGAGTAGCATAGGTTTCAAATCTTTACATTGACGTAAAAAGGTCGGTGTAAAATTCAGTGACATATTTCTTTGAATCGAATGGCTTGAAAGAAACTTTAGCTACTTTACTATATCTCTACCGTTGTACTTTTCAGAAATCTTGAATATTTTCGAAATTACAGCATATTTCAACTCATTTGAGGCTGTGACGTCAGCAAATTTTTAAATCGCAAACCAGAAGAGTGAAAGACTTTTGCTTGATACCATATTGTAGACGTTCATAAACTATGTTTTTCTGGAAAATTATTCGATGTTTCCTAAAAAGTTTAGAAATTACGATTGTTTTAAGTTTTTTTCAACATTTTTCTTGAATTCTTAAAAAAGAAGAAAAGCACTCTAATTCTGAAAATATTGAAGATTTCTGAAAAGTCCAACGGCAGAATTATTACAAAGTTTATTTCAAGTCATTCTATTCAAAGAAATAGGTCACAGAATTTTACACCGACCTTTTTAAAGATTTGAAACCTATGCTATCCAGAGTGTTTATCTTTAAACCTAAAAGCGAGGTTTTTTTGCCAAGAAATAAGATGGGTATGAATTTCTTACGATAATGTATCATTCAAGCTTTTCTTATAAGCGTAAATCTGCTTCTAAATCAACACTAAATAAGATTCTTCTATTTACAGTTTCCCATTTGATATCAAAAGGCAAATAATATTACTTGAATTAGTATTTATCAAAATTTTCATTTGTGGGTCGATTTTGAGAAGTCTCAAGACTAGTACATATTGGTCTATAATTTTGCCAAAGTCACTTTATACATTTGTCGTATTGTTTTCATAAATTAAGGTCAAATAATTCAACTTACCCATTCGACAACTTATTTACAAGGTATTTCAATCTTAAGAAAAGTCAATATCATTGTGTTGCTATGCTTGGTATAAAGTGCTGGTCGTAGCTTTAATGGAAAGAAAGCAAGAAAACCAGAAGCCCCGAGGTCACCTAGCAAAAGGTTACAAATTGTAGTGCCCTTGTACTATTTTGGATAATTCATCAAACCTTGAGACTTTGCATGGTATGCAGTTTCTGTTTCCACCGATAAGAACGAGTCTATGTCATTTTTCCTCCGCAACCAGTCAATCAATCTCCTCACTCTTTGGAATTATGGGTGCTTTTCCCGAAAAATTGGCAAAAGTATAGGAATTACAGGAAGTGTTTCATAATTTACTGAATTAGGGCTCAGACTTTCATTAAATTTGCGAAATTATGACCCTAAAATTCTCAAAATTTGCTGAATTATGGTACCATTTTTCGCCTGATCGATGGCAGGTCATTGTACCCCCGCCTCCGAGTACAAAATCTGCCGTTGTTGTTCTTATAAACACTATCTAGTCTGTTGTTACCTATACAATATCAAGAACATTAGACATGCGCCTAGCACAGGTGACATTCGTCTTGCAACAAGCACAGGTGACATTCGTCTTCCAACACATAATCAACGAATTTTTTCAAAATAATTAATTTATCAAATTCAAGCTGAAATTCTCCCGTTTCTTGTGGTGTAATTTTATTCTGAGTTTGTTTGGTTTTGGAAGGGTGGTTGATCCACGAGGAAGGAGCACAGGTGACATTCGTCTGTGGCATTCGCTTTTTTTCAAATTATTCCCCCTTCCTCGTGGATCAACCAGCCTTCCAAAACCAAACAAACTCAGAATAAAATTACACCATAAGAAACGGAAGAATTTCAGCTTTAATTTGATATATTAATTATTTTGAAAAAATTCGTTGATTATGTGTTGCAAGACGAATGTCACCTGTGCT
>REGM01000050.1:944775-955123 GCA_004194415.1 Aurelia aurita
CTCTGGCACGTGCCATCTCTTTGTTGTCAGCCATTTTAGTGGACCATTAAAATAGCGACAACAAAGAAACCACAAAAGGATGTATTCACAAAGCATGCCGGTTGCAAAGGCCCCTTTAAATGTAATTCATGACCATGAAATATGCGAAGAAATAGAGTTGACAGAAAATCGTCACATAGCATAGTTTTAAAATTTAAAACCTATACGAAAGAAAGCTCTTTCCAAAAGAAATCTTTCACCACCGGGAATCTCGGGTTATGGAGAGCATCTTTGATTGAGAGTTACGAAAAGCTTTTTAAAGTCGGACTGCAATCATTCCCAATAACATGTATATCCTCTATTTAATCATTCAATATCGTCACTAATATACAAAACAATAGATGCTTTGAAACACCTTCAAGTCCTGTTTTTCTTGGATGTAATTTTGCAAATAATTTCTTCACTTCCCGTTTGACATGCTGTAGCGAACAAATCCTGTTACTTTCGTTTGCTTCAAGGAAATCACTCATCTTCAGCCTCGTTGTGAATTTCTTCTGCTGCAATGTGAGGCATAATTCTTTACTTGACACTGAGTATTCATTCAGCCTTTCTCGTTTCTCCTCCCAAGTTACCAAAGCGGTGACTTTCCCCTTTCCAAGATTCATGTTGAATTCTTTCCATATAGTAAACAATATAGGACTCGTGCATGCCCAACCATGCTGTAGTGAATCAAAGTCAATATTCGATATTGTTTTGCAAAAATTTTGTTTCCCGTTCCTAATATCTGTAAATTTAGGGTCTTGTAAGACATTTTTGATGCATTCGGCTCTTAGTCGTAAGTTTCTGATTTGGTTATTACCTTTTTTGGCGAGTTTACCGAGACTATACACGATTTCCTCGCACTCACATTGTTGGCTCTGCAGGTTAAAGCGTTCGATTTCTGTCCGTAGGAATGCTAGCTCTAAGCGATTTCGATTTGTCTTCACTCGTTCGAGAATCATATTAAAAGTCTTGCTTTCCTGCCATAAAGTCCTGGAGGTCTCTTCCTCATCATCCTCGACATCTCCAACTTGTTGCAGAAATCGCATGAAATATTGCGAGGTCAACGAACCTTTCTTTACTCCCAATTCTTTCTCGACGAGTTCAAGCGCTGGCTTTAGTACTTCCGGGTTTGCTGATTCTTGGAATTGCGACCAGGGATCTGCACCGTCGTTCCTGGCTTTTGTTGATCTAATCCCACAATCCAACAGTCCACTTGGCTTATCATTAAACGCAATGATCGTATCATTCCCTTCGTTATCCTTGATCGTAATACGTATTTTAGAGTTGCAGTTAAAACTTGTTTGTTGATCACTCAAACTGCAATATTTAACTTTGATACTTCTTCCTCGCGATAAACCAAACTCGATTTCTTTGTTGACAAGTTGACAAAATGGCCAAATTTCCTCGCTTTCATCTACCTGAACTTTAGTTATCAAAGACAACAGCTTTCCAGCCAGCCCTCCCATGTTTTTCCAAACATAAACAAGCATTCCTTCGCTGAGAATTTCATAGTTTGACTGGAGCAGCTCAGCATTAAGACAGCTTTCGTAGATTCCTTTAATAGTTTCATAATCTTCACTTTCTCCTGCTTTGTAAATTGCAGATTCAACTTTCTTCTGCGTAACAGTAGGACTCCAACTTCTATGGCAGTTTGAGACTTCACTGAGACGCTTGCATGTTTTTGAAATAGCTAAAAAGCTGTTCAGATCAAGGTGTTTGAAGATTTCTTCCAGCACGGATTCGTCCAAATCAATTAATCTCACCCTTCTATCGTATTCTTCTTTTCTCTTATCTTTCTGTCTTGATTTCGCCGTCATCTTTCCAAACAGTCGCATGCTTTCTCTGCTAAGGGGTTTGCTTCTTCAAATTGACTGCAAACGGAACAAGATTCTTTCTGATTTCTCGACCGATCTGTAGGAAAACAAATCATTATTATTGATACCACTTGCTGGCAGCGAGTAACCACATTCCCACGGTAAAGTTGTTTTTGAAGCTAATCGATTCTCGCGAGAGTGAAGTCCTATTGGATGTACTTTTGTTCAGGGGGTCCAGAACAAATCTACCGGTGACCAAATAAAGTACCGCTGTTTTCCCAAATGTGTGGTCGTGAATTATGCACTGATTTAGTTGCATTGTAAATCATTTTTTCACAGAAAGGCTAACTTAGATGTGAAAATTCATCTCAGTTAAATTGTCCATACCGTTCTACTAGAGTTTCCGGGATTTTGCTTGGGAGCTGTTTTTGGAAATGTTTTTGAAAACGGGCTAAGGATGACCATCATCCATGGAGAAAAAGAAAATTACCAATGTGCGTCTCTGTCTGATATGTAAAAAATTCGTGCGTTGCCTGTTCAAATTGGTTAAGAGATCAATAATGTAATTATCGTAATTCTAAACCTGAAAACTGATGGATTTGATCTAGATTATTAGTTTTGTTCAACATAAAGTCTTACCATAGTCATACTATGGTCTTACTAAAACAAGCTTATGTGTGGGTTCTCCGAGAATGGTAGAAATTCATGGTCGTACAAATCGGCAAAAGTCGTTTTCAGGTCACCATGTTGTTCAAAGTGAGTCTGTTAAATCGCGTGCCCTGCGGGCCCTCTAATAATCTGGTGCCCTCGCGCCCAAATTTCTGGTGTGCCCTCGTGCCCTCGATGTCGGCATGCCCTCGTGCCCTCGTGCCCTCGTGCCCTCGTGCCTAAATTTCAGCGTGCCCTCGATTTTAGCGTTCAAAGTAGGCAACATTTAAAACATTTTATTCACCTTTGAACGCTAAACAGTAATTTTTAGGGCACAAAGATATCAACCTATTTCCTCCATAATCAACCAAACTAAATCAAAGTATTAAAGTAATGCACGTCATAAAACTGAAAATGTAGAGAAGCTTTCAGTACAAGGAAACATTCTTAGTTTCTAATAAAAAATTTGCTCACGAATTGTCAGTACATGACTTCCTACCTATCCCTAGATTTTCTAGGTTATGATTCCTTTTGCTTAAAAGTAATCAATCTAAAAACCTTAGCTTACATATTTGTTCAGAATACTCCTTGTATAACGAGCATACTTTTCCTAGCTTCTTAGTGATTTATTTCCTAGAACTGTTTATTTTATTACTTTATAACCCCCGTATCTTTTTATCAAAACAAGACTTTCAGCTCATTCACAGCCCTGCCTTCACATATTCATAATTTATTGACAAGATACACAATCTCGCTGTAGCTACCAATTTGAGTGTTCAGTTACATCGTATGCCGCTCAAAGATACAGCGTCCTGTTAACTATGCATCCCTACCAAGCTATGTTTCATGTTTCAGAGCATGACATCGTCAGGTCCCTATTGTAAACCACAGGGCGCCCATTCGGATATATCAATTGAAAGTTCAATTGCATTATAAATATTTATCACACAGCCGTTCGGTCAAACCCAGAGGGTAGCCAGCTATGTAATGTGAATGGTCATTGATATCAGTGTTATCATTGTAGTTTACCGGTAAACCTACTCTGGCAATATGCTGGCCATTTGCTCTGACCTACCACCAGGCCTCATTAAAAGTATTCTGTGCCCGCGAGCAAATGACTGGAGAAAATGTGCCTGCAATCAAATCACTCTCTGAGTACAGTAAAGATGTCAGCAACAAATGTGAAATGATATTTTGTGCCTGCGAGCGGCGCTCGTGCGCTCGCGCACATTAATGAGGTCTGCCTACCACAGTGCCCTGACATAGGCGTCAAATCTTTGAAAAAAATTCCACATAATTCATCTTCTGTTTGATTTAGGCTATGTTTGATTTAGGCTAAAACCGTTTCCGTTACTCCGTTTTGGCACGAAAATAGAGGTGTTTCCATTACTCCGTTTTCATTTTCATTTCTTTTGTTCGGGTTAAATATTTGCTTTGATTTTGGCACCGAATCGGTTGTTGTCATTGTAGCGTTTTCGAATGATTCCGTTTTCGGTTTTTCAATTAAAAACGATGCGTTTTCAAATGTCTCCGTTTTCAAATCACCCCTCTTTGAACAGCGTTTTCGAATGTCCCCGTTTTCGAGCGTTTTAAATGGAAACAAAACCCAAAAACGGATAAATTCCGCTCCGATTTTATAGAAAATCGAGGAACTTCAGGTACTTTGCTATTGTTGTACCTTGGAAATTTTCGATATATTGATTATTTTCAGAGTTACATCGTTTTTATGTTTGAAGAATGAAAACGTTATGGAAGGGGTCTCGATCAAACCGGAAAGAATACACCTACCTAACGGGTGGGCCAAAAAAGTATCCCCCAAGATGAAAAAATTTCTGGAAAACTTTCGGAATGCAAGATTTTGATGAAATTTATAAATTTATATGGCACTAAGAACAGCATAAAATACACCTATTCAGTGAAAATCAGCTGTAATTACAGAGAAACGAGCTTTCGAAGAAAGATGGCCGCGAAAACCATTGTAACGAAATCACTAATCATCAACAATAATTGTTTGTTATTGAATAATTTCAGTGCAAATAAAGTTTTTCTTAATTTCTCGTGTCAATGAGAGGGATTTTTAAATTAAACTTTGCAATTTTGAAAGAATTGAATTTATGTTTTAGCAGAATACCATAACATGATCCGTAAGTAACACAATTTTATGTTAAAAATGGACTTTTTGACTTGTTCGATCATTATTTTTCAATGCCTCTCGTTTTGTGGCAGTCTCTTGCAATGTTGTGATTATTTTTAAGAAGAAGATGCAAGTAGAGGTGGAAACGATGCACGACAAGAAAAAATATTTTGGCATTAGCTATTAGACACTTTGTTTGGTCAAGTTGTGTTTTTATGATTAACGATTTCGTTACAGTGGTTTTCGCGACGATCGTTTTTCAAAACTTCTTTTCTCTGTAAATACAGGCTGATAATGAATTGATTTTCACTCAACACGTTTGTTTTATGTTGTACTTGTTGTCGTATAAATGTCATCAAAATCTTGCATTCTGAAAGTTTTTCAGAAATTTCTTGTCTTGGGGTTACTTTTTGGGGCCCACCCTTTACACACCTATATACCTATATTCCTATATACCTACATACCTATATACCTATATACTGGGATAGGAATCTGTAGCAATATGCACTGTCAATGCATACAATCGAAACAATACATGAAATATTTCAGGTGTCTTATAGGTATTTTCAATGCATAAAGTCAAACAATTGTTAGATATTTGAGGTGTCTATCAAATTTGGATGGGTTGCCAATCGATTTGTCCTCATTTTCGCTAATTACCAATTGCTCCCAACAAACCGTTACTGTTAATTGTTGCTTTACTATGAATGGTAGCTTTGGTAGTGAATGGGATAGGGTGACAAAGAAATACTACTTAAAATGATTGGTAAAATGGCTATTACTACAAATACCGCAACAATTGTGTTTTTGCACAGGGTATTGCGTGTATGCAAAAAGTTTTTGGTTGACAATCTATGTATAACAACAGGGTAGTGCATTCGTATCTGCTCTCACTGTTCAGTTGTATTCCTTTACGTATGTTCCTAAATTGCTTCTTCGTTTTGTCTAAAGTAGTCATATCCTGCAAGTATTCAGCCTATCCTATAGTTGTATGTAACTCCGGTGCTTGCAGTGATTATTATTATTGTTATTATTATTATTATTATTATTGTTATTATTGTTATTATTGTTATTATTGTTAATGAATTCATCAATCCAGCTGCCAAATCTTTAAAAGCAATTTTCAAAATTTGACCTCTTTGACCTCACAAGCTTCCATTACTAACAGCGTGGAAGTTGCCTTTGCGCGGTGCGGCTATTTTATCAAAGGCTTATATAAGGTATTTATAGGCCTTTTTCAATCGATGTTTCCTACAAACCCCAAAAGGTTTAGTGGCACTTTAATGAATTCATGAATCGAGCTGCCAACTCATTAAAAACAATTTTCAAAACTTGACCTCTTTGACCTGGCAAACTTCACTTACTGATGGATGATCGTTGTTAAGGGAAACGGACAACAGCATTTGATGCTCTAAAGATACAACTGAGTGGCACTGCTAGGGTGGCAACTGTTGCCTCGATAAAATACTAAATTTCATATCAGCATTATCATTATCAGGCATCATCGATCATGTCGACATCTAAATCGAATCGAAAGTTGCAATCGCAAATCAAGTCAATGAAATAAAATAAAATGAACATTTTAGAACAAATCAAAGCAAGCTACAAGCATGATCTCATTCTTCAAACATGGCCTTTAATTATGTTTTAAGTCTAGTTTTCCAGTGCGTACAATGAAACACATCCAGGAGAGCATAGGTTCCAAATATTTAAATTGGCGTAAAAAGGCAGGTGTAAAATCCTGTGACATATTTCTTTGAAGTGAATGGCTTGAAAGAAACTTTAGCTACTTTGCTATAATTCTACCGTTGGACTTTCCTGAAATCTGCAACATTTTTCGAAATTATAGCGAATTTTTGATTTTAACTCATTTGAGGGTGTGACTTCATCAAATTTCTAAATCGTAAACCAGAAGTGTGAAAGGCTTGTGCTTGATACCATATTGTAGACATTTTAAAACTATTTTTTCTTGAAAATTAGTCTATGTGTCCTAAAAAAATTTAGAAATTACGATGGTTTTAAGTTTTTTACAACCTTTAGCTTGAATTCTTAGAAAAGAAGAAAACCACTATAATTCTGAAATTATTGAATATTTCTTTAAAGTCCAACGGTAGTATTATAACAAAGTAGCTCAAGTTTTTTTCAAGCCATCCTATTCAAAGAAATAGATCACAGAATTTTACACGGACCATTTTCAAGATTTGGAACCTATTCTATCCAGGAGCCTTCTGGCAAAACATTTTAGCCATAGCATTTAGCACGTAGGAAGGGGGTGGCAGGGGGGCTCGTGCCCCCCAATAATTTTGAAAACAATGGTGCTACGTCACAAGTATAAATTTAATGTATTTTCTCTATTATTTTGTGAACAAAACCCCCCCCCCCAATCTGCAGCTGCTTCCTACGGCCCTGGATGGACACCTTTGAAAGATTTGGATGAGGCGATTGGAAATGACAGCCCTCAGCCCTAGCTGAGGCTGCGAGCAGGCTACACAACCTCGTTTCAGGAACAACTCCTCTGCCCTTTTTTGGAGGTATAACATTTTATAGCCGTCAATTTTTGGTTTCTGTAAAAAACTCACCCCAAAATGTCAAAATCAAAGCGAAGTAAGGAAATGAAGCGGGTGCTCTGATTGCGGGATGACAAGACAAGCCTATTGATTGGAGTAACGTCATATGTTCATTTTCATCGTCCATCGATGACGATTGTTTACTAGAATTACAAGGAAGGAAAGGAGTGCAAACAAAATTTGTATGTAATGACGAGAGCGCCTGTAAAATGTGGAACCAGGAACAAAACTTTGTTGCTTACCATGAAAGCTGCATTAAGCCCTTGAGCCACAGGGGGGCTTGTTTAATTTCGGAGAATCCAGAGGGGGCTTAAAGAGAAGGGGCTTATTAGAGAGGGGGGCTTATTGCCAAAGTCAAATAACAAGTTAATAAATAGTGGCTTTTCAGGTCTTTCACCTTAAATTTTGCCAGAGCTAACATACAATTTTGCGAGTCAAATGCATAAATTCAACGCAATTATACTCCCAAACCATATCAAAATTATCATTCAAACTTGTTTTAACTAAACAGATGGAAAATCTTTGGTAACCTCTTGCATTTGAAGTAAATGGAGGGGGGCTTATTTAAAATTCTGACTTAGAAGGGAGGGCTTATTAGGGGGCTTAATTAATAGAGAGGGGCTAGATAGAGCAGTTACGGTATTTGTAAAACCTGTTAGTGAAACAATGCTTATAGCGTCTGTGCGTCTCTATCTCTCTCGTGAAAATCAGTACTTTATTGAAAATATCTTTTAATTATATTTTCGTTGATCATTATTTCTTTGAGATCCTGTTTTTTGCAGAAATAAAAGGCTCTTTAGCAGTCTCAAAAATCTTGCTAGAGATTTTTATCATCGAGTTCGGATAAAATGAAAATAATCAAAGAGAGTCATCTGGTCATTTCAGCCTTATTCTTAATAGTCACTGCCATTGGATTCACTGCCATGTCATGTTTTAAAATTCTTTTTCTTACCAAACGATGTTTTATAATTCAAGGGATGTTTTTTGTGTAGCGATTAAAGAAAATACATCATAATTTTTGCTGCCAAAAAAAAATGAGAAACCAACTGTGAAAAGACTGTCAGCATTAAAACATGGAACGCTTTATGAAGAAATTAAGAAACTTTTATCTAAAGGGCTGATGAAAATGTTTAATAAAGCAAAATGAGTAAAATTGATGCATTAGAATTACCTTTTTTCTTTCGTATTTCGTTGATGACTGACTTCCAACTTTGAACTTCAAAACTGAACAACTGATCAAAGATCGTACTCACTCAAGCTACAACTGAACGAAGAGTGTACTCGCGCTTACTAAATGAAGATAGCGTGTACACATTTAAATACGTAACGACGTAACCATGTGGAAGCATGTCTTATGTCAATAGAAACAAACAATGACACCAATCCGTTATATCCTTTAATTAGCAATTCATTCATCAAAATTAAATCGCATTATTGTATTTTATGACATCATTTGATGTCATTCGTATTGTTCATAGACACCTATCTTGGGTTGCGAAATTTCTTAGGAAGCGTGTGAATAGCATTAATGATCAATTTAGTTGACTAATGAACGTTTCAATTAAATGGTCACGGCATCACGGAAGTAATTAGGCCAGCCCCTGTCTGGAGAACCTGTCAAAGTTTGCTCCTTATACAATTTTTATAAGAAATTGTGGATCAGCCCATACTAGTAAAAGTTTTTCAAAAATAGCCTTAACTTAAATAACGGATTCGTCCTAATACACAAACACAACATTAGATACTGTAATCTGTGGAAAGAAAACTGTTAACTCCTGTAAAAGAATAACAACCAAATTAACCTGAAACCGGGGAGAAAACTTTTTTCATGAAAGTTTTTCATTTTGAAGGAGAGTGTTGTCTTTTTAATACAGAAAGTTTCGTAATTTGTTTCTTACTTTTTGGGTGCAAGAAATATGATGTAGTTTTTCAAGAGTTTCTTGAATTTTTGGCCATCTTAACATTATGACATCATCATAAGGGTTGGTGGGTTGTCGATCGGCAGCTCGGGGTACTTCCCTGTACAAAGGCGAGTTAATACGCCCCCCCCCCTGAGGACATTGCGTATTCTTTCATGACGACAGGGATACGTTTGTCAACAAAGATGTGTCAGGGGTGTCAGCAGAAATTCTTCGCACCCCAGGATTAAAGATTATAATGATCACTGATCAGCCAACACATCTTTCTTTGAATTCATTACGTCATGCAACAACCGTCAGCAGACCAACAACAACAAGGCACTATTCCTTCTTCCTAAAGACAATTTTGAGGCCCTCCAATGGGGTCATAGTTCCCTTGTTGCCCAGTTGTCGTTCTGTTTGTTCCCTTGTTCCCTATCAGACAAATGACAATGTCCGTCAATTTGTTTCCTAAAAATCTGATTTTTCAAAAACTTGTTTCCATGTTCCCATATTATTTTCTCTAATGTTTCCTTGTCCCCAGCTTAAATAAATTACTCTACCGTCGTTCATAGAGATTCGCCATTACTCGCAGTCTGACTACGGGTCTGTAATGGTAAATACAAGAGTCATGCATTCGATATAGATTTAAAACGTGAGCCCTTATATTTGCTCCAACTACCATTTATATCTCTATCAAATTTGTTCGCTTACACAAGGACTAACGACCAAACAGATTCTAAATTAGTATCAGATTAAAATCTGACGAAAGATCTGAGCAAAAATCGATCGTCCAGGAAAATCGAACCTCTCCCAACTATCAACTTTCATCTGATCAACCAACCTCTTCCCCCCCAGGGCCTTTTGTCATATTGGGGACGAGGTTGCTGATCAACCAATCGCTAAAAATAGCACTCGGTCGAACCTTGTTGAGAAAGTAGTGATCTGATGTGATTTGATAGATGCGGAAACGATCAAGTAGTCCCGAGTTTGAAGCTGTCTTGTCTTGTGTCTCAGTCTGAAGCGAAAATATTCAATTCAACGTGGAAAACTGAGACTCATGCAGTCAATCTAGGCTACATATAGCGATTACTAGGACTCAACGTAATAAATCAATGGACATGCAGCCTCCCATGTAGCTCACAGAGATTGCTACTTTCTTCATGGGCAACGCGGATGGTTTTTTAGAAAGTATGATTTTACTTACCCAAATAGTGTGTGCTTCTCCTTCAATTCTTTTAGGCCCTCAACTTTGGCATCGAATAA
>REGM01000050.1:962444-973112 GCA_004194415.1 Aurelia aurita
CCAAGACTTTTTCATGTTTATTGTTATCGTCTATGGTCACACTTTCATATAATCAGAATTCACATGATTCAATTTGTACCATCATTTTTAGGTTGGTATTTTATCGAAAATTGTTCACGCGAATGATACTGTTCAAGGCCCTGATGATGCAGAAAGTTATGAAAATGACAATTCAGAACCCGATCGATAGCAAGCCAAGAGACAATGTGCTCATTGTTGTAAATTTATCTATGTTATTGTCTGGTGTTTTGTAAAATATATATTGTTAATAATGTTGGGAAATATTGAGCACTTTCTTTCTGTAATCCTGTCAGTGCGGCATATTTCATCCAGTATCGGACAGAACTCAGTTGCCCAAAAAACAGCGTTCTCGAGCTTGGAAAGGCAAAACAAAAACAATACATTTTAACTGCCCCCCCCCTAGCCAATTGTTACACGAAGGTCCAGACTGCGAAAGCATATGATGTGTTTCGAATTATAAAATGTTGAATGCTGCATTTTCTATCCAGGATTTGGAGTATACTTGAGAATTGCTTTGTTTATTTTTACGACTTGACCAATCGGCCATAGAAATCCATATGCTTGCGATTGCCAATTACTTTGTTCTTGCATGTCAATCAAAAGCAATGGATTCTATTGCTACGTTATCCGTCCTTGTTGGAGCTAAAGTCTTCCTTTAGCTCCCTTTTGCAAACAAAGCTATTGCTGCGCCCATTAAGTGAAACTGCAAATGTGAATAAAGCAGGTCGTAAAACATGCTCCGTAGCCTGGATGGCCAATTCACACGTTCTGCATGCGAACAATGATTGTCGAGAGACTAAATGAGATTATATCGAAAGAGGGATAGCATATGAAGCTTCTGCCTCAGACTTTTCATGTGTCTAATTCAGGAGCTGGATGTTAGGCATCACAGTTCTAGTACAGTTTTGTGCGCAATTCATTCACAAAATGAATTAGCCCCTGAGTTAGCTAAATAAAATCCCCGAGGCTAATGTTTAGATCCGTCCTTCTTTTCTTGATACAGACTTGTTTCTTCTCCAAGCAACCCTTTTTCGCATGCACAACGAGTTACTTAGCCCCCTTGGTTTCATGCAGTCTTTTGCAGATTTCTTGGTCCTAGAAATCCCGTTGTTTGCAACCGAAATCAACTGATGCTATTGTTACAACATCTACAACAATTAGATAATATGTCTTAATAATTTCCTTGAAATCTTTTGTCCCAGCATGTTGATGTTTGCTGATGTTTGCAGCCTCTGGGGAACAATTCTACCTGGAGATTTATTGTAAAATATTAGCCAATGAGATTGCAGCGATTCAAAACTGAAATCAATCACGTGATTCGATGTATTTGCATGACGACCGTTCAAATTCGAAAAGTTTGCTCCGCAAGGTGGCCTGGCGTGAAAAGCTGCAAAATATTATGCCGCCAAAAATTATTCGCTACGCCTTTATTCGCTTGTAATACAAATCAATAACGGAAAGAAACGTTGCTGAATGAATAAGGTTGACAACGGGAAGCTGAACGAACTGAACTAATCCAAAATGGTGTTTGAATCGATGACACTCGGACACAAAGTCGACATCCAAAGAAGTGATGGTAAGATGGGCCTAAGTTGTTATGTTAGCTCGTAGGCGATACATTTCATTCGCTACTTAGGCCAGCTTGAAATACCCCCTGTCGTTTATGAAGTCTCCCGTTCAAGAGGTGATCATTTTTGGCGCATTTTGGTGAGGGAAGTGTGAGTTATGAGTTCAAGTGCCACGGGAGGTCTACCCAACCTATAAACCTGCACATTATTGGCAGTGTCATAGCTTGCATCATGCTTATTATAGCTCACGGCGCAGAAGCTTCACTGCTAAGAGGTCAATTTTTGTGCTCTAGTTTTATCAGCCACAGCAAAAACGCCATGTTTGGTGCATAGATACTCTACCTTGCCACTCCCACCAATTTTGATAAATATCCCAGAATATGTGATTAGATAGATACACCTGTCTGTGAGTAAGATTAACCAGCAAATTTTTTTTGATACACCTAAAAATATGCAATTATGGCCATATAAAATATATTAATAATAGATTCTCATCACCAGTCCCGTAAAAGGTCTAGATTCATTAATCATTAGCGACTAACAGATAGATTGATTAGTGACTAATCGATCGATAAGCAGCCAACCAATCAGCTAGTAAATCTACTACTAATAGATTGCTTAGTCACTGATGGATCGATTCTGTTCTCAGCGTACTTCTCCTTCGCACCCGGTAGAATTTTTTTCACCTGGTGAAATAGCTTTTTTTACTTGCTGAATCCTGTGGAAGTATTTTTGAGCTGCAGCCTTTTTACAGTTTTCACCGTATGCGTAACCTGTCAATTTTGCTAATCGATCTGTTAGTGACTAAGCAATCTATTAGTACATTTAGGGCCTGATTACATGAGAGTTTTCAACCCCGGGGTTGAGTTTCAACCCACCTAACTGAGTTGAAATTAATTTGCTATTACATGCGCATTTTCAACCCCGGGTATGAAAAAGCGTGCCGTGATGCGTGAAACTTTTTTCATACAACCAACAAAGTTAACAAAGCAATTCGACCCCGGGGTTGAAACAAGATTGCGATTACATGGACATTCATTTGCGAAAACAATGGGGATTAACGCATTGAAAGTTTCACCTCGGCTAGCTCAAGGTGGGATGAAAGTTCAGCCCCGGGTATGATTTCATCCCCGAGGTTGAGATTTCTCCATGTAATTGAAAATTGAAATCAACAAAGGAATAAGTGGAGAGGTGGGATGGAATTTCAACCCAGTCAACCGAGGTGAATCTCAACCCCGGGGTTGAAAACTCTCATGTAATCAGCCAGGGTGCATTCCATGTAAACTCCACGCCGAAGGTTACGCCGATAACAAAGTAATTTACGCCAGGAAAACAATAGATCTATTCAATTCAATTACAATTATTTTCTATTGTTTCCATCAGATTTTCACGCCACTGCGCCAAGAAAATTTCTTTTCCACGCCGAAGATCTTCGGGCCTAAGTGCATGAAATGCACCCTGGGTAATCAGGCCCTTACTATACGTTTTTTATAAGAAACTTCGATCAGGCCATAGTACTAAAAGTTTCTTAATTTAACATGAAAATTTCGGCATTTTAATTTAGTACTAAAAGTTTCTTAATTTGTTTCTTATTTTTTAAGTGCATGAATTATCATGTAGCTTCTAACATTGCTGCAGATATGTTTCTTTACATATGGGAAGAGAACGTGTTCTATTACATTCAAAACATAAAACTTACAGCATATAAGACCAAATCAAGTAACTTTCGGTTCTAACAGTCTTGAGTCCGTTGGACCTCAAATATGGAATGGTTTACCAATGAAAATGAAATCCGCAGAAAACTTGAAAAGCTTCAAACTTATGATAAAGCAATGGAATGGCCCAGAATGCAAATGTAGTGCCTGCAATAGTTTTACTTTTATCGAACAATAGATTTTTAAATAATTTCATTTGATTTAGATTAGTTAACTTTGTATATATATATTGTATATATTGTTAGCTATGTAAATATCGAATTAAAATAAATGAACAACAACAACAACAACGGTTGGTTAATGTTACTAAAGGGTCAAACGACATATTTTCCATAATATCTTTGAATTTTGCTTTTGAAAGTTTCTTTGCTCTGTCCCAACTTAATACTAGAGTTTCTTAAATTTCGGCCATCCTTTGTGCTCCATGTTAAATTACATGGCAAACGCTATGAACGATGTTAAACCAAGACTCTTTGCTGATGATACGAACATATTTTGCTTTAGCAACAATATAAACGACTTAACTAGAGTAATTAACAGCGAACTAATCGAATTAGATGTATGGTTTAAAGCAAACAAACTGCTTATCAACACCAGTAAAACAAATCATTGTCTTTTCAAACCAAATCGAAATAAAATGATCACTAATGAATTCACAATAGAAATGGGTTCCAAACTTAAAGAAGTCAACAGTCTAAAATATCTTGGACTGCAGATAGATTGCAACCTAAACTGGAATGACCACATAGACACACTAACAAGCAGCTTAGTTAAATACTGCTCAATGTTCGCTAAGTTGCGACATTTGGTTCCAGTTGAATGTTTGAAGGCCTTATTTCTTAGCTTAGTGCAATCAAAAATAAGCTACGCCTTAGAAGTTTATGGAGTGGCAAAAGAAAGTCACTTAAAGCGACTCCAAGTACTACAAAATAGAATGCTTAAAATCTTACAGTTCAAAAATTATAGATACTCTACAAATATTCTACATAAATCCTATGGAATTTTAAAAGTCAAAGATCTCTATGAAGCAAAAATTCTAAAATTTATGCATAAAGTGTATCATAATTCAGAAAAACTTCCAACTGCATTTCAAAACTATTTTGAAACCAATGAGGACAAATATAAGTACGAAACAAGACAAAGAAAAGACTATAAAGTATGCAGAACAAGTAAACATTGGGGTGACCAAATGCTTAAAAACAAAGGCGCAAGACTCTGGAATAGTCTTCCAGAAAACATAAAACATATCAATAATGCAAAAATATTTTCTGCTAAAATAAAAAATCTTAACCTCCTTCGATACCAGTAAAAAAGAAACATAAAAAATAATTACGAAAGTACAAAATAAATTAAACTTTAACACTATTCAGGACCAATCATTTAAGCTTTTCACAGTTAGCTACTACTCTTCTTCATGTTACGTTTTGTATATATTTCCCATGTTTTGTTCTTAAAACGGCTCAGACTAGATAAGCTTTGCTTTTTCTGAGTCGTATAAGTTATACGTTGTATTTAGTATTTCTTATAAACAAAGTTTGAATTGAATTGNATTCTATTTTACGATGTAACAAAAACTTTAAAAACGGATTTGAAATATAAGTGCTAAGCATCGCTAGATTACAAGACTGTAAGTCTGTTAGATATCTCTATGAACATTTTTAGTTTTCGTTGATGTCGCCTAGCACTTTTTTGGACGAATCTCGAAAACTTTTGGTATAGGAAAATCCGGTAATGGCCGGATTATCCGGCAAAATCAAGCCGGATTATCCGGCCGGATAATCCGGCCGGACTCCATGGAAAAGTCCGGTAAATCCGGTTCCGGCCGGATTCTGAAAATCCTGATCCGGTACACCCCTAGTAATTGAAAATTGAAATCAACAAAGGAATAAGTGGAGAGGTGGGATGGAATTTCAACCCAGTCAACCGAGGTGAATCTCAACCCCAGGGTTGAAAACTCTCATGTAATCAGGCCCTTACTACACATTTTTTTATAAGAAACTTGGATCAGGCCATAGTACTAAAAGTTTCTTAATTTAACATGAAAATTTCGGCATTTTAATTTAGTACTAAAAGTTTCTTAATTTGTTTCTTATTTTTTAAGTGCATGAATTATCATGTAGCTTCTAACATTGCTGCAGATATGTTTCTTTACATATATAAAACATCATATGGGAAGAGAACGTGTTCTATTACATTCAAAACATAAAACTTACAGCATATAAGACCAAATCAAGTAACTTTCGGTTCTAACAGTCTTGAGTCCGTTGGACCTCAAATATGGAATGGTTTACCAATGAAAATGAAATCCGTAGAAAACTTGAAAAGCTTCAAACTTATGATAAAGCAATGGAATGGCCCAGAATGCAAATGTAGTGCCTGCAATAGTTTTACTTTTATTGAACAATAGATTTTTGAAATAATTTCATTTGATTTAGATTAGTTAACTTTGTATATATATATTGTATATATTGTTAGCTATGTAAATATCGAATTAAAACAAATGAACAACAACAACAACAACGGTTGGTTAATCTTACTAAAGGGTCAAATGACATATTTTCCATAATATCTTTGAATTTTGCTTTTGAAAGTTTCTTCGCTCTGTCCCAACTTAATACTAGAGTTTCTTAAATTTCGGCCATCCTTTGTTCTCCATGTTAAATTATCCAATCAGATCAATCAAAATTCTTTCAGACGCATAGGATTATGGTAAAAATTTCCCTGGCACCGTCTTTAATACAATTGCTTATTAAATGCACTGCAACAGGATTTGAGACATTGCGACACTCTGGAATGGCATATTTCAATAAGTTGCAAAATGCTGCAGAATTGAATTTGTAAAAAAATTTATGGCAGAATCTGCTTTTTACAATATATTTGCTATGAAAAATTGGCTCTTGAATGATCTATTCAAAGTAGATACTTGTAGATAACTGTTTCTTCTTATTATTTTATAGGAAGGGTGCACAGTGCTATGATCAGTGGTGTCAATAAAGAAACCAATAGTGTGATGGTTGAGTGGTTTGAGAATGGAGAAGCAAAAGGGAAGGAGGTATGAATTTAGTTATTTATCTGTTTATGGTTTAATCATTTTAATGAAACAAACAGTTTGTTGTGCAAATTTTGGAGCACTTTATTTGTCATGTTTTATCAAAATTACCTCAAAAGACTTTTTCTGAATCTTGATGGCTGAATTAAAGTTTGGTATTTTTTTATCATTATTGGCAATTGATTCTAAGGCAATAAATCAGAAAACTTGAACATTATTTTCAGGCTAAAACTAGAGTCACCATCATTGATGAGGAAAATATGGTAGAAAATCAGGCCTTGTGAGGAAGAAAAATAAAAATGCTTGACAATCTACCTTTTCATGGCCCCGCAATATATTGCATGCCGTGTGAATCAAGGAATTTGATTGGTCGATAAGTGTCCAAACTTTGTCCAAACTTTTGTATTTAACCAATCAGACTTGTGTATTCCATGAGCACGTGATTGCTTTGCAAACAACCCTGAAAAGGTGGATTAGAGCACCTTGAAAATCCAGGTGCTTCATTGAGCACCTTGAAAAAAAATTAATCCCTGAACTTATTGTTAATATACAACACAGCAACAAAGACAGCAAGGAATTTAAACAAGAACAGGCCAAAAGCAGAATCGTTGCAGTGACTTGTACGTGCACAGGCACTGTATTGAAAATTTCATCAACCTAGGCGCACTTTACCAAGCTCGCTTGATCAAGCTCAAGCGCCTCTCCTTGCAAGGCCTGTAGAAAATGCTAAAGCATGACTGCCTTCCACATTACCTGCAAATGTGCCTGTTAATATTTGTTCACAAAAAACTAAGACAAAAACTTGCAGTCACAAATTTGCCCAAAATAGTGAAATCAAGTAACTTCTACAATTTGTGGAGAAGACCCTTAAGAAGCACTTAGGCACTATCTTCAGCAGAGCTCTCTGTTAGAGGGTAACATGACATCATACCTATGATATGAAACGCAGATTATTTAACTATCTAAAGTGCATACATGTTGTCAATGAGAGACAGAATCTAGCTATAGACCTAGTGATTCATGAAATTGCATTCTCTATCTTTACACCATTTCTCTTACAGATTGAGCTGGAACAGATACTTGCCTTGAACCCAGAACTTGCAAGACTACCCCAAAAACCCACAAGGCAACAAGGGAGTAAAAGAAATGCGACACCCTCTGTGCCCAAGGTAAGAGCGAGGAGGACAATTTCTAGTTTTCAGTTGTAAATGTAAGTTTATGCTTACTGTAAATTTCATATGACCCTGAAGTTTCATGTTGGAAAATGAGCACGAAAGAAGCTAGTTGTTTAGGTTGCAAATAGAATTGAATTGTGCAGTTATCAAGTTAGCTAGAATTCAGCATAGATTTATATAGTTTAGCTAGACTGGTTACAGTGAGTCCAGTTATAGTTCATCATTACGATACTAACATCAAACTGAGACAGCTCAAACTGGGACTCAAGAAAATCGTTGGACTTGCTGGAACAATTTTTCAACCCCCTGTTGAAATGAAGCTCCTTTACAACGTCATTGGAATTTGTGCAAATTTGATTGATCGACGTTGACCAACGGTGACTTGCAGCTCCAAGCAAAGTTACAAGGAGCTTGGCGTGATGAAATAAAGTCATTTGGAAAAAAATATCACAGAAAAGGGTTGGAGACCAGGTTTGTACGTTTATACTTTATTGTTGCTTTTGCCAAGAAGTAATACACTTTTATTGAAGTTTTCAAACCAGTGTTTTATTCCTGGGCCCATACCGAAATGAAGCAAAAACAGCATATAATTCCAGATATAATTGTGTCTGATTATGAATCGCAGTTGGCGTGTAGGGCAGGTGTATCAATAGTGATAAGTGCAATGATGTAATAAGCCTATAGTTTAGAATGTGATATCAGTGCTCTTAGTGAATTTCTCGATGTTCTCTTTCAGAATGCAAAGGTGCCAGCCCAAGAAGTCATTTCTCAAAGAGGTGAATTCTGCATTCAGGGCCGCCGAGAGAGGGAGGCAGGGGGGGCAAGTAGCTCAAATCCCTCAGGGTCTAGGGGGCCTGATACAAAGTCTGATACCATGTCTGATACAAGGCCTCATACAAGGCTTCATGCGAAGTCTGATAGAAAGACTGATACAAGGCCTGATACAAGGCCTCAAGCAAAGTCTGATACAAGGCCTCATACAAGGCCTGTTACAAAGTCTGCTTCATTGTATGCTCCTTTGTCTGATAGAAAGCCTGAGACAAGGCCTCGTAGAAAGTCTGATACAAGGCCTCATGCAAGGCCTGCCACATACTTTGTTGAATTCTCTGATCCAAAGTCTGATACATTGTCTGATCCAAAGTCTGATACAAAGACTGATACAAGGCCTGGTACAAGGGCTGTTACAAAGTCTGTTTCATTGTCTGGTCCAAAGTCTGATAGAAAATCTGATACAAAGCCTCATACAAAGCCTGATAGAAAGTCTGATACAAGGCCTGGTACAAGACCACTTACAAAGTCTGGTCCAAAGTCTGATAGAAAATCTGATACAAGGCCTGGTACAAGACCGGTTACAAAGTCTGTTTCATTGTCTGGTCCAAAGTCTGATAGAAAGTCTGATAGAAAATCTGATACAAAGCCTCATACAAAGTCTGATAGAAAGTCTGATACAAGGCCTGGTACAAGACCACTTACAAAGTCTGGTCCAAAGTCTGATAGAAAATCTGATACAAGGCCTGGTACAAGACCGGTTACAAAGTCTGTTTCATTGTCTGGTCCAAAGTCTGATAGAAAGTCTGATAGAAAATCTGATACAAAGCCTCATACAAAGTCTGATAGAAAGTCTGATACAAGGCCTGGTACAAGACCACTTACAAAGTCTGGTCCAAAGTCTGATAGAAAATCTGATACAAGGCCTGGTACAAGACCGGTTACAAAGTCTGTTTCATTGTCTGGTCCAAAGTCTGATAGAAAGTCTGATAGAAAATCTGATACAAAGCCTCATACAAAGTCTGATAGAAAGTCTGATACAAGGCCTGGTACAAGACCACTTACAAAGTCTGGTCCAAAGTCTGATAGAAAATCTGATACAAGGCCTGGTACAAGACCGGTTACAAAGTCTGTTTCATTGTCTGGTCCAAAGTCTGATAGAAAGTCTGATAGAAAATCTGATACAAAGCCTCATACAAAGTCTGATAGAAAGTCTGATACAAGGCCTGGTACAAGACCACTTACAAAGTCTGGTCCAAAGTCTGATAGAAAATCTGATACAAGGCCTGGTACAAGACCGGTTACAAAGTCTGTTTCATTGTCTGGTCCAAAGTCTGATAGAAAGTCTGATAGAAAATCTGATACAAAGCCTCATACAAAGTCTGATAGAAAGTCTGATACAAGGCCTGGTACAAGACCACTTACAAAGTCTGGTCCAAAGTCTGATAGAAAATCTGATACAAGGCCTGGTACAAGACCGGTTACAAAGTCTGTTTCATTGTCTGGTCCAAAGTCTGATAGAAAGTCTGATAGAAAGTCTGATACAAGACCTGGTACAAGGCCTGGTACAAACTCTGTTACATTGTCTGGTCCAAAGTCTGATAGAAAGTCTGATAGAAAGTCTGCTACAAGACCTGGTACAAGGCCTGGTACAAACTCTGTTACATTGTCTGGTCCAAAGTCTGATAGAAAGTCTGATAGAAAGTCTGATACAAGACCTGGTACAAGGCCTGGTACAAACTCTGTTACATTGTCTGGTCCAAAGTCTGATAGAAAGTCTGATAGAAAGTCTGATACAAGACCTGGTACAAGGCCTGGTACAAACTCTGTTACATTGTCTGGTCCAAAGTCTGATAGAAAGTCTGATAGAAAGTCTGATACAAGACCTGGTACAAGGCCTGGTACAAACTCTGTTACATTGTCTGGTCCAAAGTCTGATAGAAAGTCTGATAGAAAGTCTGATACAAGACCTGGTACAAGGCCTGGTACAAACTCTGTTACATTGTCTGGTCCAAAGTCTGATAGAAAGTCTGATAGAAAGTCTGATACAAGACCTGGTACAAGGCCTGGTACAAACTCTGTTACATTGTCTGGTCCAAAGTCTGATAGAAAGTCTGATAGAAAGTCTGATACAAGACCTGGTACAAGGCCTGGTACAAACTCTGTTACATTGTCTGGTCCAAAGTCTGATAGAAAGTCTGATAGAAAGTCTGATACAAGACCTGGTACAAGGCCTGGTACAAACTCTGTTACATTGTCTGGTCCAAAGTCTGATAGAAAGTCTGATAGAAAGTCTGATACAAGACCTGGTACAAGGCCTGGTACAAACTCTGTTACATTGTCTGGTCCAAAGTCTGATAGAAAGTCTGATA
>REGM01000050.1:974629-987411 GCA_004194415.1 Aurelia aurita
TGTAGCTAATACATCAACGTAGATAAGAAAATTTTGGTTTGTCGAAATCGGTCGTACCGTTCTCGTATTACTAGCACTTTAATAAAAATGCTTCATTTAAAATCCTTCCAAATAGGCCTAAAATCCTTCCAAACAGGCCTAAAATCCTTGATCAAATTTGCTAGCAGTCCAGCCTCATGATAATAGAAAATAGACAAAAAGGGCTGACTAGCAGTCCTAAATGGATATGATTATGCAGCAGCCTCTTCATATACCTAGTAAATGTTTGGGTGACAAGATAGACAGATAGAATTTGATTATGATAGCCGTTGGACTAAATTGCTAGCAAATTTGATCAAGGATTTTAGGCCTATTTTTGAAGGATTTTGAGACGAAGTATTTTTATAAGATCGCTTGTAATATGAGAATGACACGATAGATTTTAACATTCTAAATTTTCTTATCTGAGTTGATATGTTAGCTACATAAGAATTATCAATTTGTAGGAATCGGACAAATGGTTTGAAGGCTACAGGCTTTGAAACGTCAATGCATTTTTTTAATTCACCCGGTATATCATAAAATCGCAAATATATATGGACAGAAATGAGCGATTTTAACAAACTAAATTTTTATTACTAATTTAATCTTTCTTCTGCGTTATAAAACTTCAACGAGCACAATCTATGTTGTTTGTGCAATGAAAAGAATTGACTTTGCGAGACCACAATAGATGTCCAGTGGACTGATTTTCAAGACTGATTACTTACAACATTTAGTCAAAAATCATAAATTATACTTGCCAATTTTTCTTATTTTTATTTGGTTTCAAGTAATTTCTTGAAAAAGTTTTTATCTTGAAATTGTCAATCGAAAGACATTGATCAAATTTCTAAAAACTGAAAAAGGCAGGACAAAAAGAGAACTCTGACTTTCAAAGTCTCTTTTGACAACTTAGCCATAAGATAAATAGCTCCTAACTTTAATTAAGTCTGTAATGTAGCATTTTAGAAACACAAAGAAATTTAAAATTGCTCTGAGACTTGATACTTTCCTTACAATGGGCTATGGGAAATGTGATGGTTTATTTTGGCACACCCTGTGGATATTTTTTTTAGTTTTCTTTTTGTATCAATTTTATGTTTGTCATTGCAAAGTATTTTCTAAAGCTTATATTTTTCTGAAATTGTAAGAAAGCCAATGGTGCGTGGTTTTTCGAAACGTCAGAATGCTGATTATATAAACCTGATTGTCCATAATTCTTCTGTAGCTGTAAAACGAAGATCCAACTGTGTAAAAGAAGTAGAAAGACTAAAAAAGAACCGAGAAGAAAGGAGGTAAGCAGAGGGTTTATGCTTTTATCAAGTTAGTCCATTGTACATACAACATTTCATTTTATTTTATTTTATTGTAAATTATCTAGGCACAGTAGCTCCATTAGCCAAGAAGAGACAGTAAGCAGTGCAACAAAGAAACGTTTACAATATTGGGTGAGTCAAACAAAGTTGAAACGTTTGCAAGCATGCTGTCTGCTATCTACTCATCAGATTCTTAACATTGATTATTATTGTGTAGGTAACATGCCGACTTAAATAATAAAATCTATTTGTTTAAAATCGGTCATATCTTTCTCGAGTTGCCAGTAATTTTATAAAGGCGTTTTATCCCAGAATTCTTCAAGACAGGCCTAGACATCTGGATCGAATCGTCCAAAATTTAAACTCACAGCGATGAAAATGAAGCTTATTGTGAATGAAGCTTATTTGAGCTAGCTCATTGCCTAGGCAACCAGTTGTGTAAATACAGAACCAGCCCTACTATACTTTGCACTTGGGAATTCCTTTCAGCCGTTTCTCAGATAGTTTTAAGTGCCGTATACGGAATTGTTAGCAAATTTGATCGAGGGTTTTAGGCCTACTTTGAAGGATTCTGTGATGGAAAATTTTTTAGCTTTGTTGGCATGTTACCCACACAATGATAACCAGTTTGAAGGGATCTTATGAATAGGTAGCAAACTACAGGCTTTGAAACGTTTTAATTTTGTTTTACTCACCCGGTATAAGAAGGCAAACTTTGAAATACATACATTCTTTCTTAATCTTTGCAAGGCAATCAGCTGCAAGATCATTGATAGACTGAAAGGTGCTATTCAACCAGCCTGCTTTGTGTGTGGCAACTCTCTAATATCGCTATTTTCATGGACCAAGGAAATAGCGACAACAAAGACACCACCAAAATCATCAGGCGAATTTAACTTTCGAAGATCATACATAATTTGGACAGTTTTCCGACAGGGTTTTATGTTGATTGTATTAAACTTAATATGCGAACTCAATCAATATCCGAAGAGTGACATTGTTACGCCATTTTTGCAATCTTCAGACAAAGGAGGCACAAATATCATCAAGATATACTTTGAGATTGAAATGAATCTTAAAATGCGAGTCGATTTCTTTTGTAGGCAGAGACAAAGTGAAGTTAGAGAACAACGAGATAAACTTCAACTGGAATTAGATCCTGGAAATGCTAACTGGGAATTCCTCAAAATGATTATGTAATTAAACGACTCTATTTTTCTCCTTATTGCAATCCTATGGCAGTTAGTGATGCTATTGAGGAAAATTCATGTACAGTAAGTCCCCGCATATAAGAAACGGATATATAAGAAACTGCAGCCTACCATCATAGGGAATATGTTCTCCTTTATATAGACAGCCAGATCTTTTTTCAATTTCTTGTAAATGGTTAAAATATAGAAATAGTTTTTATTGCAATGTTAAAATTGTTTTCCAATTGTTCATAACGATATTTTAACACATGAAATAATATATAATTATTTAGATCTTTAGACTTGTAATTCTTTAGACTAAATTTATCCTAAATTTATTGCATTTACCACATTCAGTGTGATGCAAGGATTTGAAAAATACTATTTGATAGAGTAAAGCATTCCACATGAAAGGAAAGTTTCTAGACAGCCTGATTTACTATTTTGAGTTTCTTAAATGCGGGAACCTACTGTAATTGCACGTAAATTTCTGTTCGATAGTTTAAGAAATATTAGAAGAACACTCAACTTAGCCGACGTCCCAGTCATTTTCTACAATGATTGTAGCATATGATCAATTTAATGATGCAGCCTGTTGCGACTTACATTTTCTAAGCAATGTTTCCATATAGCTGAAGGTTAAAGAACAATGTATCTTCAATAAGTCGGTCGATTTTTGTGTAATATTCTTAGCTAGTTGTTGTTGACTGTGATGTGATGTAACTGTAACTATAGTTATTTATTTTTTCACTTTATTGAGTTTATATAGCTGAAGGAATTTTGTGTATAAAGAATTTAGAATAAAAATGAAAATGTTGACAAACTTCCGAGAGAACTAAAGCATCCAAAACTGTGAGAAAAATATCGAAAATTAAGTTGAAGCCCCATTGAGATGAAGGATTTTAAATCATACGAACTGGTTACGTAATTTTTGCAGTATGATATTTCAAACAGTGGATGCATTTTTTTGATTCACCCGGTTTTTACAATCAACAGTCCTATNCTAAGCAATGTTTCCATATAGCTGAAGGTTAAAGAACAATGTATCTTCAATAAGTCGGTCGATTTTTGTGTAATATTCTTAGCTAGTTGTTGTTGACTGTGATGTGATGTAACTGTAACTATAGTTATTTATTTTTTCACTTTATTGAGTTTATATAGCTGAAGGAATTTTGTGTATAAAGAATTTAGAATAAAAATGAAAATGTTGACAAACTTCCGAGAGAACTAAAGCATCCAAAACTGTGAGAAAAATATCGAAAATTAAGTTGAAGCCCCATTGAGATGAAGGATTTTAAATCATACGAACTGGTTACGTAATTTTTGCAGTATGATATTTCAAACAGTGGATGCATTTTTTTGATTCACCCGGTTTTTACAATCAACAGTCCTATCAATATTTTGATGTCCTATCTTTGATATCAGAAGATTGAAAACAGTTTGTCTTTCTTTAGGGAATTTCAAGATGGTTTGAATGATAACGAGCTGATGACTATGAACGATCCGGTAAGAATCTCTTCTCTGTTCTTCCACGATGTAACTGTTAGAGTCCTGACTTTTTCTTGCCTGCAAGGGAAATGTCTTTAAAAATTAAACATATAATCTATATCTTTATATGGCGTTCGAAAATACGGCTCCTCGGACTTGTAACGGAGTAACTTGATTGGTTCTTGATCAGTCTTCAAAAGTCGTATTTTTTGAAGCCGTATTGGACCAGCGTTGCCTAGAAACCAACAACAAGGGAAGGCCTTCCTTCTTTAAGCCCAGGCCGCTAAACTGGATAGCAAAGGTTTAGATGAGTCCTCGATGATTTGTCTGCGGTAAATTTTGAAGAATAATTTGAAATCATAACCGAGAAAATGCGAACGTATTTGGCATCGAAAGGACCAAATACAATGATGGACAAGAACAAGAACGCAAATAGAACAGTGCAGTCATACAAAAAGCAATGTTTTGAAAAAGGTTTACCATATAGGAAAGCCTTTATTAAACGATTCTCGATCCATGCTGGAAAATATTCTGACCTTAGTTTCTTGTACGGACCTCAATGCGTTCGATCCGTACATCAAACTGCGGTCCTAATATATTCCAGCATTGATCTCGTAATCACTTAATAACCGCATATTATTGATTTTGAAATTAGTTACTTTTATTTTCACAGATAGAAGAGCATCAGATATGTGTATGTGTCCGAAAAAGGCCGTTAAACAAGAAAGGTAAGATCTATGACTACAAAAGTTCTTGAAAAGTAGCAAAAAAACAAAACAAAAAAGCTACAGGAACGAGTTTGCGCTCGTGTCAATATTTCATTCATCACAACCCTGACCTGACATCTAATGTCAGACAGAATCTAGTATAGTGTCCATTAGTTTTTAATCGTTAGTAGTGTAGTATATGTAGCTTTTGGAAATTGTATATTTTGTTGTATTTTAGGTTTATGTTCTTCNAAAAACAAAACAAAAAAGCTACAGGAACGAGTTTGCGCTCGTGTCAATATTTCATTCATCACAACCCTGACCTGACATCTAATGTCAGACAGAATCTAGTATAGTGTCCATTAGTTTTTAATCGTTAGTAGTGTAGTTTATATGTAGCTTTTGGAAATTGTATATTTAGTTGTATTTTAGGTTTATGTTCTTCATGTGAAGGCCTTGGGGTAGTCATGATCTATTGCTTCCCTTGGTATCGTTTTTGTAGTGTTGTATGGTAGCTCATTCGTAGTTAGGTAATTCGTATTTGTCGATTTTTTACATTGAATTTATAAAAAAAAAGTAGCAACTGGCACCACAGAGAAACCATTGTATTGTCCTGCGTTTACGTTTACCAGATCTGCGAATCAACATTGTTCAATGGGCGAAGAGGAAGAGATAACAAGTGAAGCGAGGTTTAGTGTGCAGTATTTTGCATGAAGAAGAACAAGCAGGAATATGATATCTTTTTCAAGTTGTTTTGGCAAGGATTGTAGCTTTTTGTGACGTTTTATATTGCATGATATTTTTAATCTAGGAGATAAACGACCATGATGTTGATACGCTCAACTGTTTAAATTTACTTTTTACTGTACGTTTTAATATATTATGCTGTTATTTTAGAAATCAAGATCAAAGACATAGATTTGTGTACGCCAATAGATAGACACACTTTATGTGTAAGTATGACAAATTGTTATCAGTGAATCTCTTTTATTTTTTTTTTGTCTTTATCGCACGCAAATTCAATTCATCTTGGATGCTTTATGCTTTCCTTCATCTGTGAAAGTGCTAAGTAAATTTCGCTCCGTTTCCAAACGCGTCGGATCATTATTTTATAAGGAAGTTTGAATTTGATAGATTCATATGCATTTTAGGTGCTTGATATGGTGAACCTTCTTCTCCATACTTCTCTACGTTGCTGCCAATATCTATGTACCATTCGGCTCTTTGAAATATCCATTGCTTTCGTCCTCTCCTCCAACATTATCTAGATAGAGCTTGAGACGGAATCACGTAAATTTAAAGGGATCGACATAGTTAAAAGCTGGCCCGGGCCAAGTTAAAAATATAGTCTATTGTAATTGATACTGTTGGGTCGTGCCGATTCATTGTGTAGCTGAAGAAACAATGAGAGCGTGGGCGTTTTTGTAGCCTATTTACAGCGACCACTCAATATAGCTATGTCTATTCCCTTTAAGCAAGGCAGCCGATTTACCATCAATTATTTGGAGCTGGTTGTAGTGTCAATTCAGACATTGACATTATATATAAATGTATTTTGAGAAAGTTTCAGCTTCTTGTGGAGTTTTGTAATTCCATCCACGTTATGAAATATTAGCAAAGTCGAGATTTGATACAATTTTATTTTTGAACTTATCAATATAGAAATGTCGTTGTTTTTTGTCGAACAATTATCGTTTTGCATACACGCGAGAAGTAATCTGTGGTATTAGTCTCATCCTTTTTCTTCTTAGGTTCATGAATGCAAATTAAAAGTAGATCTAACAAAATATTTGGAAAATCACAAGTTCAGGTAAGGAAGTGAGGTGTAAAGAAATTTATATATTATTCGGAGGTTTTATTTCTCGTCATAAAGACACTTAGTTCTGGAATGGCGACATTTGAATTTTTTTCAAAATGTCTCATCTGTATTAATGACTTGCTTTCTGATGCTGTAGACATATGCACTACGCTGCGCTGATAACTGATGACAGTGGATAAGAAATGTATTAACACAATTACTCAATAGCATCTTCATTTATTTTGAATTGCGTTAATTAACAAAAACAGGGGTTTCAGCTACACAGTCACTTTCAGCAACGCAATACAGCACTAAAATATAAATTCCAGCAATACAGTAAGTTTCAGTAATTTTTATTTTCAAGATATCATATATCATATCATATCATATCATATCATATCATATATCATATATCATATCATATCATATCATATCATATCATATCATATCATATCATATCATATCATATCATATCATATCATATCATATATACATTATTTAACGTTGGTTTATAGAATAGTATTAATAAATACTAATTTAGACCAACTTACATAAATACAAAACCANTTTTGAACTTATCAATATAGAAATGTTGTTGTTTTTTGTCGAACAATTATCGTTTTGCATACACGCGAGAAGTAATCTGTGGTATTAGTCTCATCCTTTTTCTTCTTAGGTTCATGAATGCAAATTAAAAGTAGATCTAACAAAATATTTGGAAAATCACAAGTTCAGGTAAGGAAGTGAGGTGTAAAGAAATTTATATTTTATTCGGAGGTTTTATTTCTCGTCATGAAGACACTTAGTTCTGGAATGGCGAAATTTGAATTTTTTTCAAAATGTCTCATCTGTATTAATGACTTGCTTTCTGATGCTGTAGACATATGCACTACGCTGCGCTGATAACTGATGACAGTGGATAAGAAATGTATTAACACAATTACTCAATAGCATCTTCATTTATTTTGAATTGCGTTAATTAACAAAAACAGGGGTTTCAGCTACACAGTCAGTTTCAGCAACGCAATACAGCACTAAAATATAAATTCCAGCAATACAGTAAGTTTCAGTAATTTTTATTTTCAAGATATCATATATCATATCATATCATATCATATCATATATACATTATTTAACGTTGGTTTATAGAATAGTATTAATAAATACTAATTTAGACCAACTTACATAAATACAAAACCATAAATCTATAAATCTAAATGCAAACTAGTACCAATCGCTTATCGGCATATTCTGCAGGTGCAATGTTATCTATTTTCATGTTTGCACCTTTATTGCAGAATATCCATATCAAATAAGGTAATAAAATATCTCGTTCAATGGTTTGTTTCCGAATCTCATCCACAGCGTTTTTATCCAATTTTTTTATGCCACCAATGACTACATCTTGACTGCTTGGCTACTTTCATTTTGTGTGATTACTTCGTAGATTCGATTACGCATTTGACGAGACGAGTACGAATGAACTTGTGTACAGGTATACTGCAAAACCACTTCTTGAGATGATTTTCAATCAAGGAATGGCTACATGTTTTGCCTATGGTCAAACTGGAAGCGGGAAAACACACGTGAGATGACTTTTTGTATGCATGTATGGGCTTCTTTGCGAGATATTCCTAGAATAGAATTTTGAGATGAAACGTGTGGTAGTATTGGGTCAGTTAAAAATAGTTTCGACGTTTGAAAGATTTTCAAATGATATCTTGAAAACCCGCATTTTGAGCCACATGTTTTAGAAAACATGGCAAATCTTTGCTAGGATTCTTACATTTATGATTTCACATTGACTTTTGATTCGTATGTGATCACGAGATTGCATTCTTGCATAATAATAATAAACTATCTTAAAGGATTCGTTAGACAAAAAGATCGATTTTCTTAAAAATTGTGCGCAGTTTCATAGTATGCTTCAATACCAGGTAGCTAGAATAGTTTAAGAAGTTCGCAAATTGAAAGCTATTTACAGGATAATCAATAGCCCTAAATTTAATTTGATCTTTGATGCGACACCTCAACCAAATTATTTTAACATTCGTTGAATTTTCGAATTTTTGTGAATTTTGAAACGGTGAAATTTGTTGACTCGCCCAGTAGTATTCAGCATATATAGTCAGTTTTTTTCATGAATTAGATATCCAGTTGACTTCTTCCAAGTCTGAGTTCCAATGACAGAGCGTCAGGCAATGATCAAGACTGACTATGACGCCCTGAACGAGGAGAAGGAAGAAAGGGGAAGAACTCAAACTCAACAACAGTTTCTTTTCCTTCCTTCTGACTCCTCCATTACTAGGCTCTCTGAGATTAAAACGGAGACTTGTAGCTAGTCAAGATATCCAGGAGTAAACATTCTTGACATAGCCTTACACCAGAGTGCAGGGAAGTAAATAAAAAAGGGAATGTGGTACTGAAGTCTTCTGTTAGATTGTGGGCAAGAAATCACGTTTGATGTTGGTTAGAAATTAGATATTTGCCAAGATTGTAGACCCCGGTAAATATAATGCCAAGATGAGTGTACGCGAGGGGCAAATTACTCGANGGAAGAACTCAAACTCAACAACAGTTTCTTTTCCTTCCTTCTGACTCCTCCATTACTAGGCTCTCTGAGATTAAAACGGAGACTTGTAGCTAGTCAAGATATCCAGGAGTAAACATTCTTGACATAGCCTTACACCAGAGTGCAGGGAAGTAAATAAAAAAGGGAATGTGGTACTGAAGTCTTCTGTTAGATTGTGGGCAAGAAATCACGTTTGATGTTGGTTAGAAATTAGATATTTGCCAAGATTGTAGACCCCGGTAAATATAATGCCAAGATGAGTGTACGCGAGGGGCAAATTACTCGAAAAATAACGATTTTGGAATTTTTAAAATCCCTCGGATTATTCAAAGAGTTTTTAGATTTTCTCTGAGATTTTCAAAGATTTTTCAATATTGTTTGAGATTTTGCAAGATATCCGCCATTTTTGAGGATTTAAAAGATTAAGATTTTATGAGAATTTTTATCATTTGTTGGGGAGACTTCTGGGATTTAAAAGATTTGCGAAGATGTTTCGGATTTTATTGAGATTTGTTGAAAATTTTGCGATTTTTGGATTCTTTTAGCAGATTCTTTGAGTGATTTGCCCCCCCCCCTCCTCCGCGGATAGACTTAACGTATCTTTGGGAATAACCCTTGGCCAGTAGAGGGCATAACCCTTCATACAGTAGGTACTGTCCAAGGAAATTTTTTCTGCCTGGCCGTGATCACACTGATAAGGGAATGTACTATGTATCTTGTAGACGATGGGTGGTGATTTCAATGGAAAATTCCAAGGAATTTATGGTCTGGCAGCAAATGATGTCTTCAGACTACATAAAAATGCAAAGCATCGCTCGAAAGATTTGGTTATCTCTTCAAGTTTCTTTGAAATCTACAGTGGAAAGGTAAAGTTTGTTTAACGGAGCAAGAAATGTTTTAGTCAGTTTTAACTTCAAAGTATCACCAGCCAAATGTTTCCGTCTGATATCTGGTTCAACGTATGCTCGTTTCAACAGACTTTAAAGATTCTATTATAAACGTTTGTGCTCTTTCGTGCTGTAATATCCCCGAGATGGGGAGGCGAGAGGGTATGAACACAATAACCTGCTACATGCTTGTGTGGTACTGAACTGTATATACAATCGTACGACATGGTTATTTACACATAAAATCTACTAAACAATTACAGTGTCATAAGGTGTCCCTAGTACAGGATACTACACGTACTCGTTTTGATTTTTCGTTACTTGACTTGCTGTTTGGTTTTTCCTCGGATGCCCTGGCCCGTCTCCGCACTTCTATGATACAGGCCATTTCACTTTTTTCATATTTGTTTGTACGTCATGTGCTTTCATTGAAAATAGTTAGAACGCTGTTTATTTCCTGGTTTTGGGAATTTCTAACCGAAAACAGCAGTTGTTCTTTATTTCTCGTTTTTGTTCGTTGTAGCTCATTGTGTTGTGTTTCTATCAAAACAAGCAATGCTAAAGTTTATTAATCGTGCTTTTGAAGCAAAAATAAGCAACAGGAGCAGGAACATATTTAAAGGAAATGTATTAAAGTCGCATTCTGATCCCAAGTCAAAAAGGCCTCAGTATGCAAAAGCTTCTCATTCTTTGTATCCGAATCTCTTCAAAATTATTCGTAACTACCTCCATCTACCAAAGTTTGAAAGAAACCTTACTCTACCGTAGACTTATTACAATTCGTCGAAAATTTCACTCCTTACAGATATATCTTTGCTCTAAACTTTTTTGAGCGAGCAGTTCAATAGATAGATAGGTGAAAAGTTTTCGTAATTGCCAGCGAAAACTGGGACAAATTGTAACAAGTCTAGCTTTTACCAGGAAATTGAATGCAATAGATCGTCTTGTATTTGTTTCTGTTGAACTATAAGGCCTCTTTCTGGGGGTGAAAGGGTTAACAGATTGTTTGTGAGCGGCCTAATTACATACTATTCCTTTTTATTTAGGTTTTTGATTTGCTCAACAAGAAGAAAAAACTTCGCGTGCTTGAAGATGGTCAAGGCCAAGTACAGGTGAGTGCCTTGAAAGAGATTCATTCTTTTTTCAATAACATGTTCATAATGCCAAGCCAAGTCGAGTCAAATAGGCAATGAGACCATTTCGATAATTTTAAAGAGATTTGGTAGAACTGTAATGACTGTCTTGAATCTGGTAAATGGTTCCCACTGGTGGGTCTTTGACATATGATCAATTGAGCACCACTTCTCGGCTAGCGTCACATTTACGGTTAATGTAAAGAAAACTCCGACCTAAAGTATAACGGAAAAGATGTTCTATGACCCATGAAGCCTCGTACGAAAGGGAGACTTTCTCTCCAACCCTGACCTTCAACCAGAAAGCTTTGGCGGGAAATTATTTGTCATCTTTTATGCTGTTTATACGAAGCAAGATAGAAGAAACGTTCTGACAAGTTCTGAGAAGAAACTGGAAGTAGTTTTTGTGTTTTTAAGTTATGCAAACTGGGCAAGGTACAATACGGTGCTTAAAGACGAATGACGGACATATAGCGATGTAGCCTGAAATTAGAACAAAAGAAGGCCATGTGCTACCTATTATTTTCCTATTGTTCGGATCGTCTATGGATGATTTCAAATTCAATAGGCATTTTAGACTAGCACAATCCGCCCTATATGTCCTTTTTTGTTTTCAATAGCTTTTTGACTGGATGATATATTGGTTGGAGGAAGTTGTCAGTTGTTTTTTGTGTATGTTTTGCTGCTACAAACTGATTAGTAGCTTGTACCACAAGGAAATCTTGCCATCCATTCAGAAGGATCCGGTACCTATTACAAAATATTTGGTCTGTTTTATGATAAGAGAGGAGCTTACACCATTTATGGTACTTTGAAAGGGCCCCAAGATCAAGCTGACGAACCGCGATTTTTGTGTTTGAACTTCTTGTGATACTTTATATAATCGCGTTGGCGTATGAATGATTGGAGTAATAATGGGTGCTTTTTTAGCCTATTGACTACAGGCTTCAACAGATACAAGGCCTGTTCACACGCTAGTAATTTTTGTTTTAAGTTCTGAAGATGGTCTTTTTCATTGCAGGTTGTAGATCTACAAGAAATTATCGTTCATGGCGTCCCAGACGTATTAAAGTTGATTGAGCGAGGCATGAAAGTGAGGTACATACAATTTGATTTCTATAATGATAATGATAATAAATAATAAATAATAAATAATAAATAATAAATAATAAATAATAAATAATAAATAATAAATAATAAATAATAAATAATAAATAATAATAGAAATATTTATACAGGGTAAACCTTGTCAGTGCTACAAGTACTGTTATCAATAAGGGCCCTGTTTTAACCCTAATCCATATGGGGGGGTGGATTCCACCCCCTCAAGGTTTTTCGTGCTGCATTTTTAAACGACATCAGCTATGTCCCCCCAGTCTCCTTGACTTTTACTAATTATCTATTAGCTACATTTTGATGAAAAAAAATTTGAACAATAGAGCTCACAGGTCACGTGACATGCCCATATTTGGAAGCAAGTAACAGAAAAATCGTTGGTTTCGATGATTTCAATGGCAAAATTTGCTTAAATTATGAAGTATTATATATCAAACGAATCAGCAAACAAAGGGCTTTAATTTGATACCGGAATTTCTGGAATTTGATGACGTCAGCATTTTTTTATTATGACGTCATTTTGGCCGCCATTTTGGGCTAATTAGCAATTTTTT
>REGM01000050.1:987444-1003179 GCA_004194415.1 Aurelia aurita
TTTTTGCAGACCTTGTTGTGGCTGTCAAATGATATCCCTGCGGGTCAACACAGAAATTAGCGCATGCGCAGTATTGAAAGTATGATAATAACATCTTATTGTTGCATAGCAAATACAGCATTATATGCATAGTCAATTGACTTAATCAAAGGGCAATATACCAACCAATTTGTCATGCAAATATATCTATTTTTGGAGTTTCATGAGTTCAGGACTTTAGAGGATTCTTACATGAGGACATTGCCTACACCACAAGTTGCTATAGACCACAATCTTAAACATTTTAGCGAACAATTTTGTGAGTAAACCCAGTACGCAGCACTCTCTGACTATTGTTATTTCTAGTTTTCAATGGAATATTTTCTGTCGATCCAGGCAGCAGCCAGCTAGCCTGCGTTTATGGGCTGTGACGCAGGCTAGGCAGCAGCGAGATCAAAACTTCAGACAGAACGTAAACAACATTCCAGATAAATAGGCTATTGTTCCATTCAATGCTGTTAACATTCTGCCAATAGACCCAGAGTAAAAGGCGGACTGAAAATTAAGGTCAAGGATCTTGGTAGGAATTATGCACACAAAATCGAAATTTTGATTTTAGATATTTGAGCGCAAATCTTCAGATAGCAATATCTCTTGTTGTACTTTGAAAGGGCCCCAAGATCAAGCTGATGAATCACGATTTTTGTGTTTGAACTTCTTGTGATACTTTATATAATCGCGTTGGCGTATGAATGATTAGAGTAATAATGGGTGATTTTTTAGCCTATTGACTACAGGCTTCAACAGATACAAGGCCTGTTCACACGCTAGTAATTTTTGTTTTAAGTTCTGAAGATGGTCATTTTCATTGCAGGTTGTAGATCTACAAGAAATTATCGTTCATGGTGTCCCAGATGTATTAAAGTTGATTGAGCGAGGCATGAAAGTGAGGTACATACAATTTGATTTCTATAATAATGATAATAATGATAATGATAATAATAATAATAATAATAATAATAATAATAATAATAATAATAATAATAATAATAATAATAATAATAGAAATATTTATACAGGGTAAACCTTGTCAGTGCTACAAGTACTGTTATCAATAAGGGCCCTGTTTTAAAATAAAAGAAAACTACAATCAACACTATTACAATGTAAAAAACCTCAAATGTCCTTCAATACATCTTCAATGTTTATCGTTAAAAATCCTGTAGTTAGGTGGATGGCTATAATCCTTGCATATATTCTTTGAGTCGATGCTTAAAACAACAATTGAATCTAAACTTGGAATGTTAATTGGTAGTTCGTTGAAACGGGATGGGCCTTGGAACCAGAACGACTTTCTTGCGGATTCTGTCCTTACCCTTGGAATTCGTAGTGTAGCTTTGTTTCCTCTTGTATAATGATTATGATTAAAAACGATGACCTAAAGGGATGACCTAAAGATTTAAAGACCCTGTGCTCCCCACGATCCTTTGCAGCCTCGCAATGACTTTCATACTGTATGAAAATGATTTTGGCCTAGCAATCGCTTGGCTGTATTATCTTTTCAATTGTCAAATGAACGTTGTTATGCCCTCGCTTTTGAACTCAAACAAGAGACATTTCTGAAAATAATTGAAGGGTTAGGAAGCTCTGTTTCCTGTCGCTATTTATGTTCCCATTATTGTTTGCTCAAAATATGTTGTTTGCAGCCCATGTAATGTTTTGATGGTTCGCACACGTGCAAAGGATCATGGGGAGCACAGGGTCTTTAAACTTGTTAATAAATCATCACAATTTGATTATGTTACCGCGCTTGAAAATTTATTTTCAAACAGTTGTATCGAGGACCGTTGATTTCTGCGATGATTGTTTTCTTTTTTCATACCGGAAAGAGGTGAGGAAATCATACGTTTCAAGAACCATAGTTTGAGCAATTGTATTTTACAAAACAGCCGAAAAGCTCCATGTTCCAATTTCATGAGAAATTTTGAGTCCTACGTGATAGAAGGGCTTTCTCAAGGAAAGCAACCAAATGTGGGGTACGGGACAACAACTTAATTCAGCTTGATAATGTCTTGCGATTTCTGAGTATGCTTCAAAACCAGATAGCGTCTAGGAAGACAAAGTTCTAAATGGCTTTGCTTGCAACACAAAGCCATTTCTAGACTTTACAAATTGATTTGGTCCTTAATGCGAATGAAAGAGAAAGATTGAAGATTGGTAGCATAATCAAATTTTAGTAATTCCCCAAATAGTCTAACTTTTTGCATCACCATGTTGAATTTTTTCCTTCAACTGGTATATTGCTAGACCTATTACCTGATTCTCTTGTTTCCCAGTGCTATTTGACTTGCATGATGTCGCTTCGGTCAACAGAGACTCTGAAAAACGTGACCTATTTAGGCTGACCACACACTAGAACTTGTGGTGGTAATCAGCTCGTAAGATTCGACGAATTCCATCGTGATTCAAGTCAAGCTTAATCGACAGTGTGGACTTCACTCCACTTACGTATGTTAAGTTTTCGTCATTAACTGTATGCCGAATGGGATTTTTGCTGCACTTCGTTTCTGCCAGGCGATAGCCGAGAATGGGCCTAAGTAAGGTCACCTTCTCACTGTTTTATCATGAGTCCCTATTGAGCAAGGTTTACGAAAGGAATACAAGGGATTTAGGTAATCAGTCTAGTATATTGCCAGGATGTAGGGAAATGCAAAATTTTCCATCCTGCAAATGTTATACTTGATATTTATCTTGCTAGTGAAATATTGCCTTGCGATATCCCTACCCTCTGACGGTGTGCGTTGGATTAAACTATCGTGTAAAGTTCTGCTCCTCTTTTGTTTGCAGGACTTCTGGACAAACGTCTGCAAACGCTAATTCGTCAAGATCGCATGCAGTCTTTCAAATCGTTTTACGGAAACGGTAAGTAGCCATCTTTGCTTTTCAGCTAGCTTTTAGTCAATGCCTGAAATTAGACTCATTATAGTCGTTACAGTTATCGCCATTGATTAGACCGAAACAAATCCCGGGAACTCAGTTCTCAGTCACTTTTTGAAGAAGAGAACGATCTTTTGTTTCCGGTCNTAATGCAAAATTTTCCATCCTGCAAATGTTATACTTGATATTTATCTTGCTAGTGAAATGTTGCCTTGCAATATCCCTACCCTCTGACGGTGTGCGTTGGATTAAACTATCGTGTAAAGTTCTGCTCCTCTTTTGTTTGCAGGACTTCTGGACAAACGTCTGCAAACGCTAATTCGTCAAGATCGCATGCAGTCTTTCAAATCGTTTTACGGAAACGGTAAGTAGCCATCGTTGCTTTTCAGCTAGCTTTTAGTCAATGCCTGAAATTAGACTCATTATAGTCGTTACAGTTATCGCCATTGATTAGACCGAAACAAATCCCGGGAACTCAGTTCTCAGTCACTTTTTGAAGAAGAGAACGATCTTTTGTTTCCGGTCAAGCACGTTAAAGTGTTCCTTTTATTATCTTCACTTATGTTCTCAGGCACAGAAAGGCTTTATGGAGGCCGGCGCTTAAAGACCCTCTGCTAACCATGTGACTTTGCACGCCGTTGCTGTCCCAGAATGCACTGCAAATGGACTGTCAGATTATCTGAAAGTCTCTGATGCTAGGCCTGTGTTGTGCTGCTTTCTCATGCGCAGCACGCAAAGCCTCATGGTTGGCAGAGGGTCTTTAAACTACAGCTCATGATCACGCATAAACAAAAACTGGACTAAACTTATTTTACATTTGATATATTTTTTGTTTTTTCATTTTAAAATTCTTTATGCACGGTAACCTCGTCAGTCAGCAAGGCTGATTTTCAGGGGGCCGTGCCAAGAACTTTACAAAATAGACATCTACTAATTCAAAAAGAAATTAATTACAGTCATAATTTATTTACTAGTCTTTAAAATGTTCTTAAAAGAAGATAAAGAGGGAGCTTGCTTGGCCTCGTGGCTAAGTTCATTCCAGATTTTTCGCTCCACGAACTCTTTCTGCCCATTACTAGTTTTCATGAAAGGGAATCTCATTCCGGTCTCGGATAGCCTAATTAATGCTCCAAATTTTGAGTTTCCAGAACATGAAAACATGAGAAAACCAACTGGGGAGTAGCAAGAGTAATGTTTCTTTTAGCCTGAGAATGGGATTATTTCATTGTTCTGTGATAACGTTTCTCTGCGGAGCGGAAATCGTCCTTACTCATTTATCCGAATTTATGAATCAGTAAATCCTAGTACGCTATTCGTTAAATACGCGCAAACACAAGCAATTATCATTGCCGTAAGGCAGGAAAACTAACACAATATGATCACCATTTTCAGCTCTTTTAACTGGGCCTTTTTTCAGGAAATCTCCCATAAATTTGGAAAAAAATGACATAAATTTTGAATAAATCTTGAAAAATGACCGATTTAATTTATTGAACATATTGGCTAAGCAAGATCTTTTCCAATATTATTGCTGGAATATTCAGGAAACAGCAGGCTTTCGAATATAGCATACTTATTTCTCACCCGGTAGATAAACATTTTGTTGCTACGAATTGGAAAGTGTTTGTTTGCCAGATTCTAAGCTAAAATTGTATGCTTTGTGGCCCAATTGAAGTGATCTATCAAAGCTAACATATTTTCGTTAACTCTTTGCTATTTATTTTGCAGTGGTGTGGGAAGGGATGGCAGCATGGGTCAGCTATACGGAAAGTTCTCGCTGATTGATCTTGCAGGTACGTTTTCTAGTACTTCATCAATTCTTGTTTTGTTAATTTTGGTGTACAATTGGAAACATTTAGTCTTCTACGGGATTTCCCTTTACAGGTTTGAAAAATNATTGTATGCTTTGTGGCCCAATTGAAGTGATCTATCAAAGCTAACATATTTTCGTTAACTCTTTGCTATTTATTTTGCAGTGGTGTGGGAAGGGATGGCAGCATGGGTCAGCTATACGGAAAGTTCTCGCTGATTGATCTTGCAGGTACGTTTTCTAGTACTTCATCAATTCTTGTTTTGTTAATTTTGGTGTACAATTGGAAACATTTAGTCTTCTACGGGATTTCCCTTTACAGGTTTGAAAAATCGCTAAGATTTGATTCCAAAAGCTATATTCAATTTTCCGTTTCCTCTTATTACAGGAATAGCCAAATTTGTTTGATTTATATCTTATTATACGGAAGGTTAAATCAGTGAAATTGTTCTCGTTTAACTTTTTGGAAGCTACCATAGATTTTTGTACGCTTGCTACCGGGTGTCCCAAAAAGTACTCCTGTTTGAAATTTACCAAAATTTGGTTAGATGGCCGATCTTTAAATTTTTCTTTTTGGTTAATAGATCCAAGACCAAATTATTTTCCCAGATGTCGCTGATCTTGTAATTGGTTTAGAAACTAGCAAATTTAGCTCTTTTTAGGGCTGCCTGGTTTTGAAGCATACTGCAAAAAAGCATTATGATTACCAGATAGATTTCTTTGTTTATGTTAAGCTTTTGATTTGGGCATAAATGAAAGAAAGAAATGCACACTATCATTGGAGACTTCATTATCTTTAGATATTTTTGGATGATTGAAAAACAAATCAAAAAGAAAATTTTAACATAGGTTTGACAGTCGAGTTTTGGTGATTTTTTAAACAGGAGTACATTTTTGGGACACCCGGTAGGAATCACATAATTTTGTCAATTGTAAGACTGTCCTAGCGTCACAAAATAATGCAAGGAATCGTGTAACAGTAAAATACTACCGGGTGAGTCAGAAAAAACAATCCCCGTTTGAAAGGCCACTTCTCCCTGGATATCGAGGCAATAATATTGGTAAATATATTGTTTAATAGTGGACATGTTCAAATAAATTCTAAATTTTACCTGACTGAAATCGGTCACTCCGTTCTGAAATTATGAGGGATTTTCTCACGAAAGCCCCTCCAAGAAACCTTCAAAAATGGCATAAAATCACGACCAAATTTCCGTCATATTTCTGCCATAATAGCAATGACTTGTACATGCTTCAGCAAGTGTTATCCCTTTGAGAGGATGAAAGTGCCATACCTGGGAACATACCATTATTCTCAGAGATTTTATCCTCCCAAGAGGATAACACGTGCTAAAGCATGTGCAAGTCATTGCTGTAAGGCAGAAATATTTGAAAAATTTGCTCGTGATTTTAGGCGTGCTTTGAAGGTTTCTTGGAGGGGCTTTCTCCAGAAAATCGCTCATAATTTCAGAACGGAGTGGCCGATTTCAGTCAGGTAAATTTTAAATTATAATTGAATATGTTGACCATTAAATAATGTATTTGTCAATATTATCGTTATGATATCCAGGGAGCAGTGGCCTTTCAAACGGGGATTGTTTTTTGTGACTCACCCGGTATTCCTTGCAGGCAGCAAACAGAGTGCGTCGTAAATAATATCACTCTAACTGTTTCACGATGATTTTGCATAGTCTTAAATGCAGTGAGCAGATCTGTATTTATTCATTGCTATTGCTAGATGTAATTCGATTTTTTGTTGTGAGCTAAGATTAGGGGAAAACAGATTTTGGTTGATAGTCAAATCGGTGACGATTTTGTTTGGATACTCATTATTAATTTTCTGTAAAATGAAATTACGAAATTGCTTTGATATTAAATTTTAATTGTAGGTAACGAAAGAGGTGCGGATACATCAAGTTCAGATCGGCAGACAAGAATGGAAGGTGCTGAAATCAATAAGAGCTTGCTCGCTCTCAAAGAGTGCATTAGGGCTCTTGGAAGAAAGGGTGCCCATTTGCCTTTCAGGGCGAGCAAACTAACGCAGGTATGATAGCCTTTCTTTCTGTAGTACGTGACAGTACATTTTGGCAGACGCCGTTACATCATTTTGGGACACTCGGTATGTCTGTTTATTTTTTAGATTACTTGAAACAAGTAATTGTTATGTTTATGATATCTTTCTTTGAAATTATTTTTAAGGTTCTTCGAGATTCGTTTATTGGAGAAAACGCAAAAACTTGCATGGTAAGTTCATTGCACCATCCGTTTTAATATGAGCATCGTTTTGGCCAAAACATATTTTCACAAGAAATGCTTTATAGAAACGGAAACTCTCAAATCACAAAAAATTGAAAGAACTGGAATGCTGGAAATATTATTTAGAGATGTTTTTGTTGATTCTTGTAAATCAAAAGCATCTTTGCGCTTGGTTTTGTGTACTGTATCACTCGGTATTACTTGAGTAATTTCTAGACAGTGACATGGTTTCATAAATGCAGTGCATTCTGCAGTGCGGTCATTTTTTGACGAGAGTTTTCGTACACCAACGTCTTACCACAAAATCACTTCAAAGTCTGGTTTAAAGAGCTTGAACCATAGTTAATATGCTTGAACAGAGAAAAACAAACTGTTAATACAAAGAATGATATTTTCCCGACCTACTAATCACAAATTGCATACATTTCAAGCAATAATCTTCCTCTGTACAAACAAAATAAATCGATTTGACTGATGCATACGGATTCGCTCTGCGAGGGCCTAAAGTGTGCCCACTTTTTTATAGTAATGTTATGAGTCCCTATTGACCGGAGAGATATCAACAAATCAAAGAACGCAGGGAAACAAGGGACAAAAGGTCATAAGTCTAACTTACAACTCTACAAATCCAACTTCGAAACAAAAGAAACAAAAAAGACAACATACAAGCAGATTACAGTAACACTAAAAAAAGAAAGGGAATGGCAGTTCCACACCAAACCATGCAGTGGGTTTATCCCTTGTATATCATGGATTTTCATCAGTTTTACATCATCAAATCGCAACTGGATGGTACAATGACGACGAAAGTCCAGCACTTTGAGACAATTTGGATGATTTGGTGCGGAACTGCCTGGAAGATAGAAAGGAAAGCTGCTAGATGATTATGTTATTTCACGAACTGATTTATGTTAATCATCTAGCAGCTCCCCTTTCTATCCTTCAGTTCCTACTCAAATGCTTAATTGTGCATTTACCAATGCTTCAGGTTGAGATTTCAATTTATTCCGTTATACATAGATTGCAACTGTATCACCTGGCTTGACTTGCACAGAACATACTCTGAACACATTAAGATACGCAGACAGGTTTGTAATAGGCTTTCAATGTATCATATTTCTTTGCCAAATGTGTCTAATTGTTGAATTCATGGATGATTTTTTTTTCTGAAACTTCATGCTCTGTCGTATCTTAATATACACCGAGTGAGTCAGAAAAATACGTGGGGCGTTTAACAAGCCATATTTTGGTAAAAAAAAACAAGTCAAATCGGGAGTGTTGAAGTTTTATATTGCAGAAGAAAGATTGAATTAGTTAAAGAAATTTAATTTGTTAAAATCGGCCATTTCTTTCCTTATTTATTTGCGATTTTGTGATATAGCCATTTTGGTGAAAAGTATCGCTAGTAAAGGAACTTTCAGCTTGCTAACAATGACAATCAAATGACTAGTCCCCTAGGGATACAACATAAGTAGCATTAGTTTGTCCTTTTGTGCTCTAACACTATGCATGCCTTTTAAATTTTTTTGAAGACAAACAATATGTTTGTCATGGTTTAGAAGGTGGCACGTGCGTGGATATTAATCTAATTGAAGGCCTATTTTAGCAATCTTGCGAAACACCATTTTACTAAAATCGCTCGTATTCCGGAACAGAAAGACCGATTTCGACCAACAAATGTTCATATCTAAATTAGCTTTTCTTCTATGCAATGAACTTTAAAGAAACGAATTTGTGAATTAAACTGCATCAATAAAAATTGGCAAACATCCCACGTTTTTTCTGATTCACCCGGTAGTTTACCTTGATGTTTTGAGTTCGTGGATTTTTAACATTCGTTTCCTCTTTCCTGTTATTTTTGCAGCNGCCGCCTTGTAAAAAGATTTCTTCGTTAGTTGAATGTAGCATGCTTTTTGAAGTAGGGTTCAATAAGATTCTTTTGGTCCAATTTTGCTGTCTTGTAGATGCAGTCCTCTTCTGTAATAAAAAGTTTGAAATTCAATGGCTTTCTCCCCAACGCACAGCTTCTTGATAAATAGCGGGTGGGCAAAAGACTGAAAAATTTCTGAAACACTTTCTGAGTGCAAGATTTTAATGAAGATTTATACAACATCAATTACACCATAAAGGTTATTTTTTTCTCAAAAAGATGCTATTCGCGGTGGAAACTGTACAATGAAAGGTTAGAGAGAAAGAATCCCTCCTCGTAATAGAAACTTTCTTAGGTCTACGTGTGCTTTTTGTGATTGGGGATTTGNTGACCATAGGGTAATAATGCAGAAGAAAGATTGAATTAGTTATAGAGATTTAATTTGTTAAAATCGGCCATTTCTTTCCTTATTTATTTGCGATTTTGTGATATAGCCATTTTGGTGAAAAGTATCGCTAGTAAAGGAACTTTCAGCTTGCTAACAATGACAATTAAATGACTGGTCCCCTAGGGATACAACATAAGTAGCATTAGTTTTTCCTTTTGTGCTCCAACACAATGCATGCCTTTTTTCAATTTTTTTTAAGACAAACAATATGTTTGTCATGGTTTAGAAGCTGGCACGTGCATGGATATTAATCTAATTGAAGGCCTATTTTAGCAATCTTGCGAAACACCATTTTACTAAAATCGCTCGTAATTCTGGAACAGAAAGACCGATTTCGACCAACAAATTTTCATATCTAAATTAGCTTTTCTTCTATGCAATGAACTTTAAAGAAACGAATTTGCGAATTAAACTGCATCAATAAAAATTGGCAAACATCCCACGTTTTTTCTGATTCACCCGGTAGTTTACCTTGATGTTTTGAGTTCGTGGATTTTTAACATTCGTTTCCTCTTTCCTGTTATTTTTGCAGCCGCCTTGTAAAAAGATTTCTTCGTTAGTTGAATGTAGCATGCTTTTTTAAGTAGGGTTCAATAAGATTCTTTTCGTCCAACTTTGCTGTCTTGTAGATGCAGTCCTCTTCTGTAATAAAAAGTTTGAAATTCAATGGCTTTCTCCCCAACGCACAGCTTCTTGATAAATAGCGGGTGGGCAAAAGACTGAACAATTTCTGAAACACTTTCTGAGTGCAAGATTTTAATGAAGATTTATACAACATCAATTACACCATAAAGGTTATTTTTTTTTCTCAAAAAGATGCTATTCGCGGTGGAAACTGTACAATGAAAGGTTAGAGAGAAAGAATCCCTCGTAATAGAAACTTTCTTAGGTCTACGTGTGCTTTTGGTGATTGGGGATTTGTTATAGTGGTTTTGGCGACCATCTTTTTTCAAAACCTCATTTCTCTGCAGGTACAGCTGTTATGTTAACTGATTTTTGCTCAAAAAGTATATTTTATGTTGTATTTGATGCAGTATGAATTTTATCAAATTGTAGGCATTTTTTCCCCACCCATTATCAATGCGAAATTGTTTTGCCATTCAGGCAAAGTAAAACTTTTTAGCTCACAGTTGTGATACTGAAAAATTGCCATTTTGCAGAGTGAAAGAGCTTGGACCTGAAGGTGGGCCATCAAAAAAGAATATCGCTGTAGCCCATCACCGTGATGACGATATGGGAAAAGATCAGGCAAAATACAAAAACGCTGAGTTAGCAATGCTATATACACACACTGTAAGTTGACTGCAGTTATATTCAAGCAACCGTTTACAATAGCAAATTCTACTCTTCTTGAGATTTAACTTGCGCAGGAAGGATTTATAATCTGATAGTTTGATGAGAAAAATATTTCTCATAAGGGTAATAAGGGTAATAAAGTTGATTTTTTGATCATCCTTGTTAAGATTTTTTTCGTCCCAGTTTGCTGTTAAAATCTGAACCTCCTCCCCTGCTATTTCTAACCTTAGCATTGATTATTATGTCCTTAATAACATTGCCAAAACAAATAATATGGTTGAAAATCTCTTGATAGTAACTCCTAAAAGGTTTTCACAAGGGACCCTTCGAATAAGAACCTTTATACCCTGAAATTGATCCAAGTACCTTTGAAATAAGAACCTAATTCAGCCTGGCTCTCAAAAATTAAGTTCTTATATGCGAGGATTTACTGTAAGTTCCTCGTTTCAGGACAAGAATCTTAAATGAGCCCCCCTGTTTATTAAGCTCCCCAACTTGTATCAAATGTAAGTGGGTACGAAAGACTTTCATTTATTATTTTAATAAAACAATGCAAATGTTGATGTTCATGTGGTTTTTATTTTATACTGCATTGAATTTTTGTGTTTGACTTGCAAAATCGTATGTTTAATTGTTTATGATGGAAAATATGAGGTGAAAATCGTAAAACACTATTTAGAACGTTGAAATTTTTTTTATAAACCTCCCTAATAAACCCTCTGTCTTTTGATGGTAATCGACAGAGGTATATTGGGTGGCCGCTATAAATGGGCCAAAGAAAACGCCTACACAACCATTGTTTCTTTAGCTACAGAATGAAACAGCACATGAAACAAGGACAGATTTTGTAACACAATAGCATCAGTTGGTTTGGATTGACACCGCAATTCAAAGCGATTAGCGATTGCAGACAAAAGAAATTCTCTCGATCATTAGTTCAAAACAAAGCAAGCCGCAAAAGTTGCTGTGAAACCCAGGCAGCTAGCTTGCTTGTTGTGCATTCCAGAAATGGTTTTTAAGAGAAGACATGGGCATATATAGAAAGAAGAAGGATATATCTAAACATCTGCCTCGGGCATTCTTTTTATTTGGCTCACGAAGCTGAGCAGTAAATGTTTTAATTACACCCAAAAAAATACGAGAATTGAATCGCCTACCAATCGGCTTCTGAACCAAACAAATAAAATGCCCGAGGCAGATGATATCCTTCTTCTTTCGATATATGTTCCTGACTTCGCTTAAAAGCCACCTTTCGCGTGCACAAGGCAACAGTTTGCACTACTGGTTTCAGGGCAACTTTTGCTGCTTTGTTTGTTTTGAATTACTGGTCGAGGGAATTTCTTTTGTCTGCAATCGCTAGTCGCTTTGAATTGAGGTGTCAATCCAAAGCAACTGATGCTATTGTGTTACAAAATCTGTCCTTGTTCAGCACGTGCTAAAGTTATCAAATACAGCAGACTATATTGTTAACTTGGCCCGGGTCAGCTTTTAACTATGTCGATTCCCTTTAAGACCCCCTCTGGAGCCAGCGATATTAAATAACCCCCCCCCCCTTGGACTTTGTTGCTCTGTAAATATTTCGTGTCATAAGCTTTTAAAGCATTATCAAACTTTCCATGTTTTTATCTTTCTGTTGACTTTGTGTTGTTTATTTATTCGCAGGACAGCGCTGGAGAATCAGAGTCGCTTTACAATTTTCACGAAGCTGTTTCATTGTTGATTGAAACTGAAGAACAGCTGATTGATGAACACAAAACGAGTATTGAGGTTAGTGAGTTCGTTGATAGACCCTTCTTTGTAATTTTGCTTGGCCCTTATTGAGAGAACATATCGGATGTGCCAGAAAATCCGTACAGTAAAAGCCCGCATATAAGAACCTTCGTTTTTGAAACCAAGCTGTTTTGGTAAAGGAAAAGTAAAACATTTATGAAATCAGGTTCTTAGATTTTCTCAGAAAAGTCTATTTATAATAATGTTTCTTTGTTTGCAGTCTTTAAAATGTCTCTGTTTAAAATCAGAATACTATGATTCAACATTAGCAATGTGGTGGAATCAGACTTGTTTAGGTCTTTTAGCTGATTGAAGAACAGTATTAAATTTTTTTATTTTGCACAATAATCAAATTAATGTTCTGGATTGTCACAGCCGAAAACCACATCAATGCATTTGTTCTTCAAAGTAAGAACCTAATACAAAAGACTTGGGTGAAAAGGTTCTTACATAAAGGAGTAAATATTGAAGATNAGTAAAACATTTATGAAATCAGGTTCTTAGATTTTCTCAGAAAAGTCTATTTATAATAATGTTTCTTTGTTTGCAGTCTTTAAAATGTCTCTGTTTAAAATCAGAATACTATGATTCAACATTAGCAATGTGGTGGAATCAGACTTGTTTAGGTCTTTTAGCTGATTGAAGAACAGTATTAAATTTTTTTATTTTGCACAATAATCAAATTAATGTTCTGGATTGTCACAGCCGAAAACCACATCAATGCATTTGTTCTTCAAAGTAAGAACCTAATACAAAAGACTTGGGTGAAAAGGTTCTTACATAAAGGAGTAAATATTGAAGATTTCAGGCTATTTTTTCTTATACAAGGAAGGTTCTTGTGTGCGGCTTTTTACTGTAATACGTAAATTACTGCGTAGATTAGACTGAATTTATCTCTAGTTAATAGCGGAAAGGCCCAAATAGTTTTGCGATTTTTCTTATTTATATATTATGAGCCCTGGAATGTAGTTAAATTAGAATTTAAAACAGCCACCTTTATTTCATTGTGCGTGAAAAATGGGCATAAAATTCCCGATCAAATTGTAAAGAATCATTTCAAACATAGCAAAGCAAAATACAAATAAAGTTCATCTCCCTCAAGAGTTGAGAAATGAATTTTTAAGAAATGTGTAGATTGTTTGACCCTACCATTTTAAAGATTCGTAAAAATTGTTAGCTATGAAACATGTGTATATTAATTCCAAAAGGGCCAGCCATCTTGCTCATTCGATATTCTATTTATTTACATTAAGAACGACAATGTTTGGATAATAAAATTTCAGCAAATACATTGTCTCGGCCAAAATCGTTTTATTTTCGCAAATTGATTGCTGCCTTACTTTTTGCAAATTCTGACCAAAATTTTAAAAGATTACTAAACCTCGAGAGAACACCAAACAAAGCCATCACTTTTTAAAAGAAATGGATCGATAAATAGTTCTAAAGTTTTGTTGTTGACTTTCTGTTTACTTTCTGGAGCAAAAATGACAAGATAAAACATTGAAAAACATGCTTTTTATAAAGATGCTGTCTATGTAGGTAGGTTTCTATTCGTTTTTATTTATTTACTGTAATTTATTTCAGGGAATTTGGGCATATTTTGCAGCATTTCCTCCACCCACATTTTTGATCGAACAAAGACTGCATCAGTTCAAAAATTTTGGCGGGAAAATTTTCGGCCACCATCAGTTTTTGGACTAATGTATTTACGACGGAAATTTTGGGGAAATTTTGACGCGTTTGTTTTGTATCCTTGTAGCAAACGAAAGAAATGTTAGGAGAAGAAGAAGAAATGTTGAATCAATTAACTTATGAAGCTTCGTATGATCTTGAAGGTTTGTCTGCATGCTTCTTCTCACTTTTCGTTTATTGCTGCGTGGCAGCATCTTATCTTGCTCAATTTACCAATCTTAATTATTGTCATTGTGTCTTGGGAAATTTCTTCTTCAAAGAACTTAGAAGTCCCATCATGTATTGCAAATCACGCTATTGCTTCTTATGTAAGTAAAACAAAAGCAACCCTATCCAAGGGGCATTTCGCTATTAGGTCATACGGAGGTTTGCACCACAAGGATTTTTGTTATGACCCAATCCACCGATATAGGAGAGATTTTGATACCCAATCGGGACTCAGTCCTAGAATATGGGTGAGGTTTCCGAAGATTTTTCTACAGCAAAGCAACTAAGATCTTTTATCCAAAATCCTAACGTTAACAGAATGTTTAGTATAAGCCAGAAGCTAGTCCCAGAACATTCCAAATATAATATTTCCTATTTTGAGAATTTTCTGGCCAATAACTACCCCAAAACTTGCGCACATCCCCGTATGACCGGATCAGGGAGCGCCGAAGGGTCAGGGCGCTCCCTGGACCGGATAGTGAAGTAAACCTCCTCCCCCGGGTAATCCCAGCTAGCAGAGAAAGCTTAGAGTGCAATATAAACGTTATCTTTTATTTTCATTTCCATTGCTCACGAAAAGGCTATCAATAGACGATAACGCTAAAGATGGCTTTGAGGAACTTTTACCAAGATGCATTGCGTTCGAATTATGAATCTTTAACGATTCTACAGGGATTCAATTACAGAACGCAATGCCTCTTGGCAAAAAGTTCCTCAAAGCCATCTTTAGCGTAATCATGTATTGATGTTCCCTATAGTTGCTGACTTGTATTCGCGGCCTACGGGCCACTCCTGTAGGATATGTAGTAGGGTTGTGCTGGCCGGTGACATGGTAAATCGATTTTTACGCGAGAATAATCGAGATCCAATATCTTTGTCAGATAGTTTTAGGCAAGTGTGAATAGATAGGGAAGACTCTCATGGCAAGTTTTGAAATGAAAGCTATACGTTGTTTCCAAATAGCTTCTTTTCCCGGTAATAACAGCAATTTCCCTGCTTTATATGCCCGTTGACTATTATTGTTACAAACTGTTTAGAAGAAATTATTTTTTTACATAGTCTTCGCAGTAATGATTAAATTTCATCTCCATTTCTTGCAGAATATGTACAAAGACTGGACGATATATTAACGCAGAAAATTGATAAATTTTCAAAGCTGAAAGGTATTTCATCCTAAAATTACGTTTGTGTTTTTTGGGCGAAAAGTTTTCATCCTTGAACTGGTAAAATGACCAAGTGAGGTGGTATATTTTCAGGAAGGAATGTTTTTCAAATTTGTATTCATTTATCAAAAGTGCTTGTAATTTATCATTTATCGATATCTACAAGCTTCGGAACCCACCACCCACCCCACACACCCCCCCCCACCCCAAAAACACACTCCACAGAAAAAAAACCAATAACACACATAGTCACACCATTATATTGAACTTTATTTCACGAAAAATTACATATCTAAAAAAAAACACA
>REGM01000050.1:1017789-1125987 GCA_004194415.1 Aurelia aurita
ATAAACCAAATTTATTGTAGTTCTGGCTTTAAAATTGTAAATTTCTGAAGTTTTGTGTTTTCTGAAGAAATTGCATTAGAAATTTGCTGACTTTTCAAACGTCAAAACTGTTTCTGACTCAACCGGTGGAGTAGATTTTCATATTAGCATTTTGTTTAAGATAAAAGGTCTGATCATAGCGCAAGTTTTGAAAAGATTTTTACAACCACTAAACAACCCTTTTGTCATCAATGGGAAGTTTGATTTCAACACTCACAACAAAATTTGTTTCAGTAAAATTTCCATAAATATGCGGAGGAGCTCGAGAACGTTCGAAAAACAATGTGGTTGTTGCTGACTCAGCATCGATATGGGAAAATTTATTTTATAAACAAAATGGCGCCGGTTGGAGCGTAAAAGACTCGCATTTGAATCACATCATTTCATCGTTCACACACAGCCAAGATGTACAGCTTTGACGGAAAGCATCGACAGAAGCCAGCTGTATCACTTGGTGGTGCAAGCAAGAAGGTATTTAATTATAATTAGGGGAAACTAGAGTCTTCGTTGGCTGGTCTTTCTTGCCCCCATTAATAAAGCGTTTAAATGTGCTGGGCCTACATCATCCATGGCTTTAAGGCCAACAAAATTCCAACAAATAGATCAATTATCTTGTGCTCATAGGTTAACGGACCGCTCACAGATCGATTCTTTCACGCAAAACTTCCATTACGTTTTCGAAATACCCCCCACATGCCAGCCCAGGGTGAATTTGGCAGCATATTTTCGGAAGATCATCGGGGTGGAAAAGCTGCTTGTCGATACAAAGCCGCCGTCTAAGTTTTTCTGACGCAATCTTCAGAGTGTAGGGATGCCTAGATTCATCTTGGCCCCACCTGACCCCCTCTTCCCCCAAAACCTCCCATTATTGAAAATCAATGTAATTTTCCGATAATGACGAGACTCTTTCATATCATTGTTTTGATGCTTCTCAAATTTGCCTAGTTGATGATGAAGTTGTCAGCAGGGATGTTTTCTGTGACTATGCGGACAAAATGGACACAATTCATTTGTTGCTGACAAAATTCTTTCATGCTAATAAAATTTTACAGCAAGTGGAAGCTGTAGAGTACAATTTCCTAAATTACCAGAGAGAAATTTGATAAAACAGAATTTTGAAACATCTAGTCCTTTTACCCTCTCCCCAAACGCCATAAAAAAGCAATGGTACATACATAGTTTTATTTTCAGAACATGAAGTGATCGTGAAGTTGAACTGAAGTTGAACACAGTCACACTGACTTTTGATACATACATGTCCAGTAGACAATAACGCTAAAAATGGCAGCCACACAAAGTATGCTGGTAAAAAGCTCCCTGAGGACACCTAACGACAAACAAATTTTGGTCTGCCATTTCGCGTGGTTTTTGCAAAGGAAAATTCGCGAAAACAGGGTGTAAGTTTGGTAAAAACTTGGTCTGAACCTGAAATTTCTTGATATTATATTGTTTAATAGGGTATTATATCAACTCAATCAGTGCTGGAAAATATACACGGAATCGCAAAGAAATCTTGCAAGAAGGTTTCATTTTCAGAAGGAAATAAAAATGCTGTATTACTTGAAAAGGAGAAAAGGAAGGAAAGCGAAGAAAAAGGAAGAAAGGAAAGTCTGAAAAGTCAGTGAACGTACATTCAGTCTGGTGAGAGGTTAAAGGAGTCCGTACTTCAGTGTATGAAAATCATTTTGACTCCAGAAGAAACATGGACGAAGAAAGCTGATCCACACAAGTGGCAGGAAATTTGTTAACATTAACAAATCTTTGCAGGAAGTCAAAGTTTTTTCCAGCACTGAACCCATGGTGGGTTGTTCATCAATATCTCCAGTTATATCTCAGGGGCACCCCTTTGTACAAATGTGTATCAAGTTCCCCCTAAAAGGCAAAAATCAATCTTTTATGTTGAAAAGATGGTTGTCACGATATGATCCATGCTCGATACAAGTGTTGATTTAATGTAATTTACCTACCCACTTTTAAAAGTTATTTTACATCAACAAAAATTTTATTGCAGGAGGGTAAATCTGTTTTCATGGAGAAAAGGCTACTGGAAAGACAACAGAGGCAGGTTGGTAGCATTTTGAAAATTCCCCTTCATGCTATGTAAGATTGAAGATGTTGTGGTGCAGTGTTGTAATCCACTGACTTGTCAGCCAAAGCAGTCAGGCAGCTGGGGCTCGAATCCCACCAACACCCCTTGAGTGTCATGACAAGGGGTTGCAACCTCCGTTAGTGCTTAGCTACTATTGCAATCCCAGTGCTTGAGACTAAAGCCACAACATCGCCTTCACCTTAGTTCTCATTACTGTGTGCGAGAGCTGCTTACAGGCACAAAATATCATTACACATTAGTTGGTGGCACCTTTACTATCCTCAGAGTGCTTTGATTGCAGGCACATTTTCCCTACCATTTGCTCGCAGGCATGGAATATTTTAATGAGGCCAGCTTCCCTGTATGGAGAGAAAGGCCTGTGCACTGTACATGTCCGCTGCACAGAGCACTTGGTTTCTATGGTTTTCATTGTTTAGCAGTGCAGTGTCCAGCACATGAAAATTCAACTTGCCGTACTGGCCTGCTTCACGTTCATTCCATGGGTGTATTGTCTAGGGCATCTGAAGTCTCAGGAATGTTCTGAAAATGTTGCATGCAATTCTTACATAAAAGCACATTCTGCCAAAAGAAAACAGTCTTTTACCATTCAATTTTTCAAACAATTATACTGAACCACTAACAAAAATTTTAACCAAAGCTGATGGAAGAATGTTTTCCGGAAATTCTTGATATAAGGGAGCAAAAGAGCACATTGTAGATACTATACAAATTCTCAAATTAAGCTGAAGTTTAAGTCAACCGCACAAATTTTTCGAATCAGCAGGATTTTTTGTGCCATGATTTTTGACTCACCCGTTACGAGCAATTAAAAGTTGAAAAAAAAATGTTATTTAAAGTAAAGACTTTTCATCAGAGTTTCCCAATCAACTTAACAAAAGAATGTTAGCAATAGCAACAGGAGCTGTAAATTACTCCAAATTTCAAACTAGCAAAAAACCAACTGCGTAAGATTAATATTTATATACAGCCCTGGCCAGAAGTTTAAGACCACCTTTTAGTCGCGTTCAGAGGTTGCCAGCCACATGAGTAGTTACCGTGACTTGAGTAAACTTTGATAATTTCTCTTCGGTTTAAACCCTTCCAGATTGCATTAGAATTTTTCAAGTCTGTAGCGTTTTTTCTGGGACACCCTGTAGATGCATTTTGTTGCTTTCTTAGAAGTGAGTCAATGATCCGTAACGTTCTGTTATAACTAATTGAAAGAATTGTAAAGAATTCATAAGAGTTCATGTGAAAGACATTTAAGTTACAAAGTACTTTAAAGTATGCAGGCAAAGATTAGTAATAACCAGCAAATAGGTTCATAAAAACCTGGCAGCAGACCCTGAACTACCTGGAAATCATGCACACCCCTGGGATAAGAACACACTAGCTAATATACAAATTAATAATGTGTTTATACAAATAGTGACATCTGAACACAACACAAGTGATCTCTTCTGTGTAGGGCATACTTTACTGAGTCAGGCTCACTGCCGCACCCAGTGGCGGATTTAGGGGGCAACTGGGGGCAAGTACCCTCCTTGGTGTTAAAAAATTCAGGTTGGCGCTCCCTTCATGGCCAGCAGTGGGTCTGTTGTTGTGAAACACATGTTCCTTTTACTGCTTTAATCAAGAATGTGAGAAAGACACTTCAACGGTTATTTAGTAGAAAAACCAAATCATTTTCTTAACCAGGAGTCCAAATTTTTGTATGTGCTGCTGCCACACCTAATTTCTATTTTCCTTTTGACACCCCTTTCTTGAGGTTGCCCCCGTTAAGTTCAAGGTGTATCCGCCCCTGCGTATACAATCTCATCTTGGGACTATTGCTTTCACAATGTCTGTATAATTGTAATGCAGTTCATTCATAGTTAGAAATTACAGGAATTCTTACAAAATTGAAAGACTTCTTGAGAAAGAAATACTAAAAGCACTGTGCTTATATTTGCATTTTAGTGTTGCAGCTTCGATCTATGTGGCGATCTATGTTACTAAGGTATTAAGCGAGAGCTACCGCAAACAAATTATCAATGCTAAAATGTCATTGTTCAACAGTAGATTTTGTGCAATTATCATTATCATCAACAGGACCTCCTTGCAGGCCTCCGTCATCATCTTGTTTTACGGCTGCAGACTCCTCTTTGATCGCGTCTCTCTTCTGCCGTTCTGACATCACCATGCTATCTGCTTGTGCAGCTTGTGATTGCTTCATTGCATTCAAATATGAAATGTAGTTACCGCTTGCTTTGCTTGTAGCTTCGATCTTATTCGATACACAGCAACGAGGCAGGACGCTTCTGAGGCCGCGACGGTATGAGCCACTGAATGTGAAGTAAATGTAAGGGTNTCTTTGATCGCGTCTCTCTTCCGCCGTTCTGACATCACCATGCTATCTGCTTGTGCAGCTTATGATTGCCTCATTGCATTCAAATATGAAATGTAGTTACCGCTTGCTTTGCTTGTAGCTTCGATCTTATTCGATACACAGCAACGAGGCAGGATGCTTCTGAGGCCGCGACGGTATGAGCCACTGAATGTGAAGTAAATGTAAGGGTTGATGGCACTGCTGAGGTATTGAAAAAAGAATGCCCAGAACTGCAGCCACTTAGGTGAAGCACTCGGGCATCGCTGATAGTAAGAGCTTGTGAAGTAGATGAACTGTGCAACAAAAACTGGAAGCCAACAAACTGCGAATACACAGACAACAGTTACCAACAGCTTAACAACTTTCTTTTTCTGTCCCAAAGACTGTTTCTCTGAATCGGATGTCCTGTTACCCGGAATATTGCGTGTCCAAAGTTTCCATGTAATGGCTGAATAGATTACAGCCATGGTTACCAATGGCAATGCATAGAGACCAACGAACAGTATGACGGTGTAGTGCAAGGGACTGTCTTCGGCATGAAAAGGAGGTTTCCACATCTCAACACAGTATGTCGTACCGCTAACAGTGACGAGGAGGTCTTGAGCATAAATCATTGGAGATGCAAATGCAATCGAGGCTACCCATATGGAAATAAGTATGAATGGCAAAGCTCGCTTTGTTATGATTCGCTTCAGTGGGAAAATGATGGCAAAGAATCTGTCAAATGATATGGCTGTTAGGCTGAGAATTGAACACGCAACTGACAGATAAATGCACATATGCAGGAACGAACACATAAATCCGCCCATAGGCCATGCCCCATCGGAGAAGTGCTTCATGTGAACAACTTCCCATATCATAGGAAGGAATGTGATCAGTAAATCAGCGACGCTCGTATTGCAGATAAGATAGTTGGCGACTGTATGCATGCGCTTGTTTTTCATCACCACATAGATCAGTAATGTGTTCCCAATTATTGATATAAAAATCACCCAACTGAACATAAACATGCCGAATTCAGTGTTCACAGGTTTTGAGACCTCGCAAGGTTCTAAAATTGGTTTTGTTGCGTTTGCGAGTGTGGAGTTATTCATAGTTCTCGTTTGATTTTCACATTATATTGTTCAGAAAAGATATCAGTTCACGCTGCTAAAGGGTCTGTGCCTTGCAGCAGGGCAGCTACTTTGGTAGATGTGCAACTCTCGAGCTACCTTTTTCGAGATGTCTCACTTTCAAAGTTCTGATAAGTCGAATCCAAAAATATGTCGCGGCCTCCTGGATTCCTTTCCTTTCGTCATCAAACTAAAGCTCTCTCCTCGCTTTGTGACATGAAATGTTGATATTTTCAAGATAGAACTCTTTATATTAATTTCTTGTCTTTCATGATCGACTACTGTAGCTGTTCCGTCGCGCCGATAATTGATGACAGAGCATCGATTCAGTAGATAAATTGTTTCGTGGTATTTCTATCGAACTGTAGTCAAACTGTAGATCTTCAATCTCTTTAACCATTTACGATTTGTCTCTCTCTACTCTCATGTTTTTGCATTCAGTTAAACCATCGTTCAGTTATCAAATCTGCAAATTTGCAAATGCCACTTCCATGTCGTCTGCTCGGAGCAAGTGCTGCTGGAGTTTTCTGTCTCCGCCACTGTGCCACTCTGCATCCGTCTTTACTTCACCTGATTTTGATTAAACAAATCAGCAACTCCCAAAGCTACAAAATAATATAGAATGTATTGTTCGGTTGCCACAGCGTCATGAGTCTTATCCCATTGAGATTGACAAGTTAACAATTACAATTCCCAAGGCCGCGGCAGATTATACACCTTGACCAGGGTTGCCATTTGGCCGTTTTGACGGCCAAATTTCTCGATTATGGTCGTTTTTCAAAACCCTTGGCCGCCAAAAAATGTTCTGGCCGAAAAAGCAAAAGTTGGCCGAATTTTGGCCGTAAGTAGAACAACCATGTAAAAAGAAAAGAAATAACTATTTTTTTTGCAAAAATAATGCTCAACATTATATTCAAAATGTCAAAATGGAAAGTGAAGAAACGAGAAACAAAATAAAAAGTAGTAACAAATCCCAAATAAAAAGATGAATTAGTTGTTTTAGCATATAAAGCCATTTTCGATAACATTACTGGACAAGATTGGCCGGAATTTGGCCGTTTTTTAATAGTTTGTTTGGTTGGCCGAATTTGGCCGCGAAGCATTGAACTTTTGGCCGCCGACCATTTCAAACATCTGGCAACCCTGACCTTGACTCATGTCGTCTCCTCGGAAAAACGAGTTCAATAGTTTATGGACAACGCACACTCTATTAGCTTCCGTTTTGGTCAATGATGCAGGCTTTACACTCGTTTTAGTAGAGAAGCACATGGTGGCACACGGATTCCAAAATGTGTCGATCGTGTTTCTATTTCAAGTTGAAAATCAAAGCTTTGTTTCGAAGGTTATGCAACTCGTTTACGGTTGTTTTAACTGAAGTTATACTCCAGCACGTTGCATTTTTTGGATTTTGCATTTAATCTGAGCAGATGGTTTTACACTTGCTGTTCATAAGGAACTAGAACCGACTAGAACTACGTTAGCGACAAAATTTAATAAACTTTAGTGCACGGTTTTCTGTACAAGAAACTCGTTTATGAGAAACAGTTGTCTGTTTCAAATTAGATTTCAGGTGAAAATGCCAGCGAATAACAGCAATAATGTGTTTTGAATGACTACACGCTTTTTTTTGCATAAGAAACTTGGATCCGCCCATGGTTGTAACAGTTCCTTAATTTCACAAGTCAGAATGCTGCCTGTTGTATTGTATTTCACATCTGGCTAAAGTCGCTAAAGAGCTAGATACTATAGTTTTTTTAAAGGAATTATACCCACTACTTAAAATCCAACATGTTGTATTCCATATTGTTTTACCTGTGCATATTCTGTAACTATGCAACCCAAAAATCAAAGATTGAAATCAAAATGATCACGTGAACTGATCACCCCTTTGCAAATACCCCCCGCGGTGCTTCTTGTCTTATGCTAATTCAATCCACCATTTCAGGGCCCCCCGCGACGTGTTGCGCGCCTTGTGGATCAAGGAGTTTGATTGGTCAATAAGTGTCCAAAACTATGTCAAAACTTTTTTTATTAAACCAATGAAGCTTGAGGATTTCCTGGGCATGAGATTGCTTCACGTGGAGCCCTTTAATTCGTGCACATTTGATTGCCTATGTAGTCATCCACTTTCGGCCAATATCATACGATTGAACAGTGTCAGACGAAAATATTAAAGTGGACCTGCAGTCTACACAGTTTTATATTTTATGGTTAGATATATGTATTTTGAGGTTAAAGGGCAGATCAAGACAAAGGCTATTTTTTATATTTCCAACTTCAAAATATGAGGAATCCGATGGAAATAATATTTTTAATCAGCGGGGTACAAAAAGGTCGATTTGGGGGCTTTGAAAAAGTGCACTCCATCTAAAAACCGCGCGACGATAGAAGTCTGGAACTAGCCGAGTCGTGACGTAAACTGAGTCATAACAAACTCATCCCTGGAGAGACGAGAGACAGGAAGAAGCAAACAGTTAAAAATTTCGCACGCGATGGAGACATCGGTATCATTCTACGTCTCTATCTGTATATTCTTCAACAAAATGTCGAATACCAGTAACTCCTCTGGTATCTCCAAAGATTGAGGATTGAGCGACACATCTTCAGAGTTTTCTCTCGATGTAGGATGTAGAAGATCCAAATAAATGCAGAACGCGGTTAGGCCTAGACTTTGCGTTGCGGTTGGTGTCGAGTCGATTTCGTTTGTCCATACATGAACGAGCCTTCTGGCAGACAAAGAATGGCTGCAGAATTATAATCAAGAGTGCAGAGAAGAGGGAGAACGGCTGGAAAGACTCGGTAGACGCTTGCATGGAACAGAACCGTTGGATGCATGGTAAGTTTCCCATTGTAGACCCCATTATTACTTTTTAGGCCAGCNGAATATGCAGCTATCATCTGAAAGTCCAGCCGTTCACTTTATCTATCAATCAGTCTAACTTTGATTACTAATTGACATGTAAGATGTATTCCACTAGCCTTTTTGATTGATTAGTTCATTTATTGATGCATTGATCCATCGAGCGATTGACCGACTGATCGATTAATCATGCTCATTTTCTACCTTCGAATATGCAGCTATCATCTGAAAGTCCAGCCGTTCACTTTATCTATCAATCAGTCTAACTTTGATTACTAATTGACATGTAAGATGTATTCCACTAGCCTTTTTGATTGATTAGTTCATTTATTGATGCATTGATCCATCGAGCGATTGACCGACTGATCGATTAATCATGCTCATTTTCTACCTTCGAATATGCAGCTATCATCTGAAAGTCCAGCCGTTCACTTTATCTATCAATCAGTCTAACTTTGATTACTAATTGACATGTAAGATGTATTCCACTAGTCTTTTTGATTGATTGATTGATTGATTGATTGATTGATTGATTGATTGATTGATTATTAGGTTTATTCATTCATTCATTCATTCGTTGATCGATCAATTGTTGAATTGATTAATATACTGGGAGACCCAATAAAAAGCGAATATTTTTCAAAAATCGCCAAAAATTGATTATGTTACCGATCATAAAAATTTCTTTTTGCGCTTTTGTATCAAAAATCGAATTAGGATATGGAATTACCTTGATTTTATTCCCAAGGAAAAAAGACCACGAAATCGTTGCTTGAAAAACCGTCTTTTGAGCTATAGTATTGTATTGTACAAAATCGTAAATTTTCGCCAAAAAGACATTTTTTTCGCTTTCACGAGGCATTTTGAGTCCTAGGTGATAAAAGAGCTTAATCACATAAGTAGGCGAGCAAACTGAGTGGTTGGATGGATCAAAAATGTAATTTTATGACCAATTCTGCAGTTTGAGAGTATGCATCAAAACCAGGTAGCTCGCAAAGGCAGGAATTCCTACAAGCTCTAAATTTCAAACAGAGTTGCAATATCTTTCAAATAATTAATTTGAACCTTGACACAAATTCACCAAAAGAAATTGTTAAGATCGGCAACATAATCAAATTTTAGTGATTTTTGAAAAAGTTTCACTTTTTTTGGATCACCCGGTATGTGATTGGTGAGTGATTGGTGAGTGATTACTGATCATTCTACATTTCAGGCTCGCAAGTGCAGATCATTGTTTGACCGAGAAATGCAGACATTACAGCATCAGAAAACCGAGACAAACATTGATTTAAATGAAATGAGTATCGTCCTGCGGCTGATTGGTTTCTTTTTTAATCCTGGTGTCGATCATCAAAGATTAGTAAGCAAAATTTTTCATTTTAGGTATTCACTGATAAAATATTTACATTACCTTCAATTTTGTGTTTTCCCTGAAAGCATCATTTAGGGTATCGCGTCTTCAAGCAATTAATCGCTCAAATACGAATGGGTGTGAGCAGATATTTCCACAAAGAGTCAATACTTTTCAAATTGCCTTAAATCTTAACTTGACGTAAGGCAGATCTTTTGAGGTGAAAACAAGACAAAAGTTTGCGTTTAAGATTATGACTGAGAAGAAAAACAGGTGATAGAACATTTTCTATACAACGAGAGACGTCCACTAAATATTTCTTGCAATACAATAAAAACCCGCATATAAAAACCAACCCCTTTTGAGGTTAGCCTAGCAAAGCTTATTAATTCTGGGGTTTAAGATTTACAAACAATGGAATTAACAGGGCATAGACTATGCAAAAACCATATAAATGACACGCGTTCTGCATCTAGCACTTTGAAACATCTTTCTTTCCAGTTCCAGTTTTACTGCAAATTTTGACATAGTTAAGTAAACTTTCCTCCAAAATTTTAGCCAAATGGTCCTTAAAGGTTGTGGTGGTTTTTAGCTGAAAGACTCTCTGTTTCATGATCATATGTCAATAACATCTTTAAGAAATCGTTGATACCAGCCAAAGTTTTTATAAGAAGATTAAACATAAGAAGATCCTTCGCAATTACATGTTTCTTTCATTTCATTTTCCGTTTACACGAGCAAAATGGGATCCATCCAGAATGGGATCCATCCAGTTTGGAATCGATCCCAAAATTTTGCAGGCGTTTACACGGGACCGATCCCAAAATATCTTGCGTTTACACGGGATCGGACCCAAATGGATCCGCTTTGATTTCTACCTACGTATTACAATGCAAACAATGCGCTTTGTTTTCACCTTTNGGTTACCCTCCTTAAAAATGTGAAATCAATCAATCAAGACTCTCTGTTTCATGATCATATGTCAATGAAATCTTTAAGAAATCGTTGATACCAGCCAAAGTTTTTATAAGAGCATTGAAGAAATATTTGGCAAGGAATTATCCTTAAGTTTCTCTGTTAAGATTAAACATAAGAAGATCCTTCGCAATTACATGTTTCTTTCATTTCATTTTCCGTTTACACGAGCAAAATGGGATCGATCCAGAATGGGATCCATCCAGTTTGGGATCGATCCCAAAATTTTGCAGGCGTTTACACGGGACCGATCCCAAAATATCTTGTGTTTACACGGGATCGGACCCAAATGGATCCGCTTTGATTTCTACCTACGTATTACAATGCAAACAATGCGCTTTGTTTTCACCTTTATGTCTAAAAAACAAAGAGCGCAGAAATAAAAGGAATTCATAACGCCAAACAAACGCTGCCAAACAAAGGGATTAGCACCATTTCCTATCCGTACCAATTTGGAATCGATCCCGTCATTTGCACCCGTTTACCCGAGACGGGATCGATCCCAAACTGGAACGCTTTCCTAGCGAACCCAAATTGGCAGGGATAGTGGATCGATTCCGAGCGTTCCCGTGTAAACGGAAGGCCGATCCGTACCAGTTTGGGATCGGGGATCGATCCCGTGTAACGGGGTCTAAGAGCATTGAAATTCGTAAACCTGGTTTTGTTTAATGACAGTATTTAGCTTAAATGACTGTTTGCGCCTTTAAAAGTGTTAGTATTCTGAATATAGAACCAAGCGAGTCCTGGGCATATGGTCAAGAAAAACATCCCAAAGTCTATTAGACTTGAGAAATGGGATTTTAAACTTTTGTAGTTCCTTTTATTTTCAATTTTCGATAAGATTTCATAAAACAAAGGAATTGTTTTGGTACAACCGGCCTTGTACGATATCATCCCATAATTGCGAAATGACTGTGTTCGTCCTAAATCTGGAATATTTTGATTTTAACATGCTGCAAAGTTTGCCAATAATCATTTAGGGTTTGAATCTTCTCTCAGCTGCAACTATAGCCCCCTCCTTCTACGAGAAAATGTTGGAAAATGCTCCAAGAGCTTTAAGAGAGACTTTTGCAATGACTTGATATTCATGAAAAACGATTGAATGAAATATATTATTTTCTGCAGATAACACTTTGTCAGAAGATTTTAAAGTTGCATACGTCGAAAAAGATCAGTTTACACGAAGAACAATCAAGATGGCTTTATCAGTTCAAAACTCTACTGCACCTTTGTTTAAGGTTAGTGTCTCTTTCATATTTTATCTTATTTGATATCTGTTATTATCTGGAAGGCTATTCTGTTGGTAATGAAGTTAATCTTAGTCCCGGGGGGGGGGGTGGGGGGGGCGGGGTAACTTGTAGCTTAAGTTTCCGTGATACGCCATTCAAAGCGTAAAAGTTCCACCCATAAATCCGCAAACATTTTTGAAAAGTATACTCGTAAATCCGGACAAAAATGAAAAAATTATACCCTTAATGTAGTTTTACAACAAGTCATATGTGCTTGAAATGAAATGTTTGCTTCAAAATTTCCGTCTCAAGAAAACGCAATATTGCCCAAAAGCCCTTGATCAAATAACAGCTCTGTTGCTCATTGAGAACAAACTCAGAGCTTATTGCTACTGCCTTGAGAATAGAAAGTTGCAAAGTGTCTTGATTCACGAAAGAAAGTTTCCTCGATAGTTGTAAGAACGAAATTCGTTCTTTTATCTAATCTAAGAATTGAATTCCTCTCAGCGAGAAAGACATCTGTTCTTTGATCGGGGGTTGTTGGGCAATTCTATGTGTCTTTGACACATACATTTTGAAGAAAATCTTTTATTGCGAGCACAGGAATTGAGGAAATGCATCGAAAGGATAAATTTTTAATCTATTCTTCCAGCAGCACATACAAATTTTAATTATCATGATCGAATCACAGGATTTAATTTTATTATTTATTACTATTTATCTGTTTATTTATCAACTTATTTATTATTGATTTATTTTCTATTATTTGTCATTCATAATTTGATTTATTGTAACTGATTGAATGCTAATTAACTGAACATTTAATTAGAGTTAATTATAAGGGAAGGCACATCCTATGATACTAGGTTAGCACACGCCCTTTTCCATTTTCATTCACCTCTGGTAGCACCAAGAACGACGAGGTACTCAAAACATTTAGTGAATAAATTATCGTTCGTAGGTTTTCCTCGTCGGGTTTTAATTACAATAGATTTCCTTCACGTCCTTGCCTAAACATTTCATTTGGGTGTTACCCGGTACCTTTGTATAAAAGTCGAACAGAAGCATGAGAGGCACTCCTCCGTTCTGGTAGCCTGCAAGAAAAAGTCGCGCAACCTTTTCGTTACCCATCCACCCACTACCTCTGATTTTCTCCTTACTTTTCTACTTCTTCTTCTGTTCTCTCTCTCTGTTCTTTCCGCTTTCTTGTGGAATGGTGTATTGGCCCGGAAATTTGGTATTTCAATGGCAATCACCAGCCTTATAGAAGTAATTTTTGGGCAGGCAACCCGCGTTTGGGCTGGTACGCTGACCCCCCCCCCCCCCGCCCCCTCACCTCCCAGGTTCCTGCAATATGTCAGTTTAATCAAGGTTTTATCAAATTGGCAAAATCCTACAAGGTGTGCCTCAATGATGATTAACAGCGACTGAATGTTCCTTAAATTCCTTAAACACACGACACTCTTTTTTGACTCACCCGGTATAGATGTTAACTAACCTTGAATATTGTTTGTTTTTACAACCTTTTTCAACTCAAATGAATTTTAATCTTTAACAATCAACAGGGATTTAGAACATGCAAAAGATCCAACCTTCTCAGTAGCAGTTCCTTTGCGAATGCTCGAGGTATTCACAAGTGTAGAGGGTTATTCATCAATGCCAAATGAAATGAAAACTTCGACTGGAAAATCTGTCGTCTTGTATTTGATAGAAAAAGGTGAGCTGGACTTTTGATCATTTTTATGGTTACCGTAAAAGCTCTATTAAGCCCCCAGGAGGCTTAGTAAATTTTTGAGGTTCTAGAGGGGGGCTTAATAGAGAGGAGGCTTATTAGAGAGGGGGTCTTATTCACAAAATCAAATGACAAGCCAATAAATGATAGCTTTCTAGGTCTCTTACCACATGGTTTACGGAATAAACATACAATTTTACTAGTCAAATACACAAATTCAACGCAGTTTGGTCCTAAACCATAGTAAAATGAACATCCAAACTTGTTTTAGCTAAATAGATTGAAAATCTTTGGTAATTTCTCGCATTGATACAAGTGGGGGGGGGGGCTTCATAGGGAGGGGGGCTAAATAGAGCTTTTANGTCTCTTGTACACCCAAGATTGCAAGGCTGATAACTCAGTCAGTTTCTAACAAATTTGTAAGGATATTACAAAGGTCCGAGTTAATATATTATCCTATGCATACTAGATATTATCCTTGTATTAAATTGTTGTAAGTGTCATTCGTAGTGGGAACTCAATGACCTTGTGTTGAATACGCTACGAATGACACATGTTTCTCACATGTTTCTTTATTTTTTGTTTAACTGTTGCTGCTACATTGTATATTTTGATAATGATGATACAAAATAAAGTTAACTTCAAAGAATAGCGATTATGCAAACATAGGATCCCTCGAAGATACGGCAATTTTTGCGAGATTCGATGGTAAATATGCAGGCTGGTGGGAAATTTTCTGACCCCCCTATGTGGTTGTTTGTTGGTAAACTAGAATTTAATGGCGAACTTGTGATTGATAATTTTAATCGTTTAAGTTTGTCATTCATAATTCTACTTGAGCAACTGATCCCACTTATTAATATTTATGAATGGTTGACAGGTGACAAATTGTACAGACTGTTTTAAACAAAATGCTGACTCAACAAAATATCAGTCTTCAGAAATTTGAAGTGTCTAAAAAGTAAAGTGAGTTATCTGTATAAAATCTAATGAGGTTGCCGGAGGGCAGCGACAATTCTGAGAACACTATTATTACACTTTAAGTGTGTTTAAAATTATGGTTTTTGAAACTTAAATATAGGTATGAAACTGCCTAAATACAATTTGTATAAAATCGGTTTCCTTAAAAACGAACCAGTTTCAAATATTAGGTATTAACTGTACAAAGTTCACCTAAATAGGCTTGAAATTAAATACCAAATAGATTGATATCCTGTGTTTCTTTTCTCCTACTGCCCACCACTCATTTGGCAAGGAGAGGGGTCAGAAAATTTCCGTCCATCCTGTAGACTCATTACATAAGTCTCAGTATTGCTTATTGAATTGGATGGTTTCAAAAAAATAAAAAAATCCGATTAACAATATTGAACGATTACAAGGAATCACGTCGTAAGTCTATCCACCCTGTGGAAATTTGGATATTTTTCAAATGTTTCTGCATTCAGATGGATGTATCTTTATAAGAACCAAATATGTATCTTTATAAGAACCCCAAACAAATATTCATCTTTTATAACAAATCGTTCTTATTTTCCAGGCTATTTTAGCTGTCTTCGAACCTTAATAAACAACAAAGTTCCACCGAGTGTAGAAATATCAGCAAGACCTCCCACGCCATTGGCTGCGACTATAAAAGATCTCATCTTAAAACCGATATTTGCTGCGAGGACAAATTCTCAATCAACTGTGGAGGAACAAGATACTAGGTAAATGTTAACACCAGCTTTTCAAACCGTTTATTGTTTTAACTCAGATCAAAGCAATTTTTTGGTACATTCATATATGGGATTGACTGCGTCGATTTTATCAACATTCCTGCTTATTTCTTACCATAATTTGTAGAGATTCATATCACGATATATCCCAGGAACCCGTGAAGCTGGTTGCTAAGTTATAGATTGCTTCTTTTATCTTTCTTGCCCAAAGACATTTTAGGTAAACTTTTGGCGTTAAAAATATATTGATAAAGAAACATGTAGCTTTATCAAAGACTTGGTACCCCATTTGATATAATTTTTGTTTCCCAGGCCAGAAATTATTTGATTTGATTTGGAATTAATAGCTTATGAAAATGAAGAAAATGTTGTTAATGGCATGCAATGAAGAAGGTCTCTTTCCCTTGAATATAAAATAATAAGGCACGTGAAATCTCAAACCATCGTGTTGTTAATTATTTGTTTCATTTTACTGATTTTCAATTGCATTTTTGCCATCAAATCTTTACTATGCTATGCAGTAATTATACTCATTCTCTCGCAGATTATTCTGCAAGCTAAAGTGATGTTTTATTCCTAGGACCAGAGTTATGTCGAGTTTTGCAAACGAAATTCTATGTTCGGAAATGTCGGACCAGATTTTCATGTTCCTCATTCCGTCGATTGCTGCAGAATTTCCGTTGGTTGATATGCTGGATTCTATACTGGAGACCACCCCTCAACCAGCAAATGGCAGCAGAAACAAAAAGGATGTTGCGAAAAATTGTCATCGTTTACGAGTGAATCCTACTCCTTGGCTTCTATATAGTCTCTTGACGTTTGGCGAAAAACAAATCGGTAGGTGACTATTGAATTCATTTTCAAGATATTGTGTGCACAAAACATTATGACTAGTTTGAAATTTGGTAGTACATTAAAATCCAAGAGTTTCAGACAATAAAAGTAAATGTTATTGTCGGAAGTAAACGTTATTGTCCTAATTAACTTTAAAAGGGTCTGAACATTTTTTGGCTATATTTTTTGTTCATGATACCTCGATTTGACGCATACAGCGTCGATCTTTGGTTAAAATTAGGTTACTTCTATGCAAACATAACCCATTTCAAGCGGAAGATGTGATCATTAAGCTGTAGGAATGGAAATTGTTTCCGATTTTTCAAAAAGTTCAAAATTGTTTTCAAAATCTGAAACTTTTTTGTCCGAACTTTTTGTCCGAAAAATTTCCGTCCGAAATATTTAGGTTTTAATATACCTGAAATATGGAATGGATGTAAATAAATCAAACTGTGACCGATAGTCTAAATGCTGAAATATATTTTTTGAATTGTTTATATAACCTCTACCCTGGGTACCACTATAACCTCCAGAATGCATTTAGTTCATATAATGGGCTTCAAGCAAAAAGCTTCAGTTCAAAGTGCCTGAAAATATTCACAAGAATCTGTATCAAATCAATCTTACAGAGAAATGTTTGACAGGTTGTCCGAAACCAGTTCTCGGGAACTTCGACATACTGAAACCGACTTATGTGTCCCCTTTCTACGATAAAGATGTGGCCAAAAGTACTTTTCTTTTAAAGGGGCGAATTTATGGAATGGCTTCGACGTCAACACAAAATTAACGAACATTTTCAAGCAATTTAAATCCTGCCTTGAAAGCTCCAGAATATGAACCTTTTCTGCTTCGTATAGATCGTTCAACTATTTTAAATAAACTACTTTTATTTGTTTTTTACATATTGTGTGTTTAGATTATATATTATTGGGTTTTATATCTTCCTTTGTACAGGGCAGTTTGGAAAACAAGTATGATATGTCTTGATAACTTTGCCCTGTTTAAATAATTTAAAATGAAAATGAAATATGCAAATATATTTCATGTGCTTTAAAAAATAAAGGTTAAATAAAACAAAGTTAAGCTAGGAATTAAATGATGTATAGCGTAGATAAATACTTCATACCATACCACAAAGTCGGCTAACCAAAGTATCAATGGTGGAAAGTTTCTGCACGAATAGGATTCTTAATGATTTGATTAAGGTTTTGTTGTGACTATTTTCCTTTGTATCAAGACTTTCTTCTTAATCCCAATTATCTCAGCTTCCCAAGAGCACAGAATTGAAGAAAATTGTGAAAACGACTTGTTTTTAAGCTATCAACTTAAACTCAATTTATCCCAGTCCGTATCGTATTTTAGCAGGTGTCCCCAAAACAGTTCTGCATGTTTAATCTAATCGTATGGAAAGTTGAAAATAGAAAGGGCTACAAACTATTCATATTCTCGTTGCTCGACGCCTAACTTAGACTTTGATATCTTGCTCGCCAAATTACACTCAGAAAGACCTGATCTTAGAAATGCGTAAAGAGAGGGCCTAAATTCTGTAAGCGAGAAAAAACATGCTTTTATATTCCATGCTTTCAAACTGTAACAGTTTTTTTATGTATGAAATTTTAAAGCAAGAGAATTCTTGTCACGTTTGAGATTTTCCTTGCTAAATTCTCTTCTCAAAGAAAAACCTCTGAGAGGTATCTTTAAGTTACTAAATATTTTAACATCTTATCTTGTGAAAGTCATAACTCAAGGAGTTTACAAGCTACAGTAACTGTCGAGATTTCATTGGAAATGTGAACGTGAATGTTTCAAATTCATATCTCTCTTTGATACGTCACCAGAGCCTTACGAAACGTGATTTTTCAAACTGGTCAATTTTTTGCCGCATCTGGTATTATTTACAATTTTTAATCACATTTGGATGTCTCACAATAAGGTAGTTGTCATCTAAGTATGTTTACAAATACTTCTACTGATGATATGTACCCCAAAGCAACGTAACTGTCTTACTAGCATTTTCCGATCCCTTACTGATAGCAAATGGATAACAGTTAAAAGTATTATCAACCTCTATTGAAGTCATTCGGCATCAGCTGGCATGATGAACTAATAATGTTATCAGTGGGCTGCCATAACCCTGGGGGGCCAGATTTTGGTTAGGGACGTGCCACTCAAGCTTCAAAACCATACCCATTCCTTATACCAATTTCTCGAAAATGTATACCCGACCTTTTGCCAATTTCTCGAAAATGTATACCCGACCTTATACCAATTTCTCGAAAATGTATACCCAACCTTATACCAATTTTTCAAAACATGGCCTATTTACTTGTTCTTTATACCAAAATCACAAAATTGGATACCGTACATTATACCAAAGTCGTGAAAATCGACACTGTTCTCTATACCAAAATCGTGAAAATTGATACCGTTCCTTAAAGCAAAATTGTTAAAAGGATATTTCGCAATTTGACGAAAGTACAACCTCAACACTAGTTGAAATATAAAAAAGGCTGAATCGTTATTTATTTCATGTTCTTCTTATCTTGTAGAAAAAATGACACTAGAAAACCTTACAAAATATTTAATAGCCCTGAAGATTCTCGTTCCAAACTTACCGTCGTCGAAAAGTAAGTAGACTTTATTCTTAGCGTTTCTTGCGCTGGCTGCTATGTTCGCATCAATTTATTGATCAAGAATAATGGAACGCATGCGGTCAAGTCGTTGCATATTCTGATTAGACTTATGACCTGATTCGTTGTTTCCACCCCATCTCGCCCATTGAAACTGTTGTTACGCAGTTCCATTGAATTGAATTTGCCTCTTCGCTCAACTATGACTCATAAACTTACTGTTCAAAACCTGGACAAACGGCTCCAACTCTCTTGGGCGGTGATAATTCTGGATGAAATGATCGAATAAAGCTGTAACGACCTTGAGGTTATTTTTCTGGTATTTTCTGAAACAATCTCAGAGCCGTGTAGAAGAGCTATGTTATGCGTTCGCGCACAATTTTGCTTTAATGTTCAAACAAATGGAAGAAGAAGATTTCGTAATTTCTATCAAAAATCAATTTAACAGTCGGACCAAATTTTCATGTTCCTTATTCCGTCAATTGCCGCAGAGATTCCGTTAGTTGATATACTGGATTCTGTACTGAAATCATGGCCGTACACAGCTCAAAATTTTCTGGGGGGCAAGAAAGGTAAAATTTCCTCAACAGTGAACGAAATCTCTGCAATTTCCACCTTTTCATATCGTATTTTGAGAACTTTTAGGGGGACAACTGCCCCTGCTGCCCCTGTGCTGTGTACGGCCTTGACTGAAATTAGTAAAGTTGAAATACTTTCAGAGAGCTGTTTGTTTCAAGTTCTTGAAAGAAGAAGACGTTTTTGTCTGTACCCAACTCAAGCTGGGAATACGTCCTGCTTCGGTTCTTTGCAATGATTTCTTGGGTATTAAATTTGTTGTTCTTGTTTTTGAACAGTTTGTGCATGAGTCCTCGTTGAGCGATTGTAGTTGTTTGTTGTTGTAGTTGTGTAGCAAAACAAAGAGCTCTTGCTGTAAGTCTAGATAAAAGTATTAGATCAGCTTCATGCAACCTTTAATCTGACTTTATCTTTTAACTATTGAATTCAATTCAACTGTGTTTTGTCAGCTAAGACACAGATACAGTTATCGTTAACAAAGCATAGGGCTTAAGATAAGGGGATTTGGGAATAAGTGAGAAATTTGATATTGATGAGATTAGTATCACTCGACCTAGAATCGCTGCAGAAGGAAACCCGATTTTGATACAATTTCTAAATAGTTTCGCAGAATCTAGCAAAATGCTCAAATTTTCTCTCGACAAATAAGATGTTTTGTTAAAACCGTCTTTACTTTTTAGTATAATATGGGTGCATTCTGGAAGATGCATAAGTTGTTGTTAGATGCCTTTCTAAGTCAGTGACTAGACTTAGGAAAAGAGTTTTATGTTTCGCTATACAACAACAACCACCCATAGCTGCTCAACACGGACCCATGCACAACTGTTTAAAAACCAGGACGACCAACTGTGTGCCTTAGGAAAGCATTGCTAAAAATGCAAAGCAAAGCGTGTTCCAAGCACCAATTGAGTCACAAACAATAAAGTCTTGAGATCTTGAGGCAAAAAACCCTCTGAAAATCTTTCAACTTTAAATTACAATAGGTTGTATGTGTCTTTACTGGTTAAAAAAGTGCTCAATGCCATATAGACAGAGCGAATTGTAATAAGATTGACGCAAAGACAGACTACATTCTTTGTTGTTACTCAGAGTCTCACGCTATACATAATAGAGTTTTCAGTTGTCTGATGATCGCTGTACATAGCGTGAAATTTTGAGTAACAACAACGAATGTTGTCTGTCTTTGCGTCACTTTTATTATTATTTCAACTTTAAATTATAATTATCTTTGATAGCATTGATGATACCCTTTTCCTCCATTTTGTTTGAACACCAAGCAAAAATGCAAGTGAATGCAAAATACTTTTCTTTAACATGGCTCTGAAACTGTTTCGAAAACTACTGGAGAGTCACCTAACCTCAAGCCTGTTTGCAGCTTTATCTATATCAGCAAGAATGATCGCTGCCTCAAAAAATTGGGGCCCTTTGTCCGCATTTTTTAGCAGTAAGGTTATGACTCGCAGTTTGAGCGAATAGGTAGATTCATTTCAATAAAGTTTAGAGTGAAAACAACGAATCAGGTTGTAAGTCTATTCAGTGACCGTGTGACTGTAATCTTTTCCTGATTCTGAAAATTCTGAAATTCTTTTCATAAAAAAAACTCCTTTTTCTTGTTGAGATAAAGTAGATAAGATAGAACCAAGATGAGGACGACAAACATGTTTTTCAATGTTTCACTTTATCATATCCTACTATCTTTTGATAAATGGATAAGACGAATCTCATACACTGAAAACACGTTTATCGTCTTCAACTTGGTCTGACTTTATGTAAGAGATTTGTTAAATTTCTAACGTTGGTTTGCTTTCGAAGTTGCAGCAGAATCCTTACTTCATTCCGGCTGATCAACAAAATCTTGACATAACTTTTACCCACGTATTTGTGTATTTGAATGATAAATCATTGTTCCCGTCACATATCAATATACCAAGCGAATCAAAAACGTCAAACTGTTTGCGAGCCTGTAATTTCGTTACTATTCATCAGATAATTTCAAACTAATAATCATTGTGTAGCTAACATGTCAACTTAGTTACAAAAGTTTAGTTCGCCAAAATCGGTCGAATCGTTCTTGAGCGATTTTATCAAAATGTTCAATCGCAGAATCCTTCGAAGCTAAAACCTTGCATCAAAAATTTGCTAAAAATTCATCCCTTCATCTATCAGAATGAAAGTCTTTCTAGATATCGTGTTTCCTAAGCAACTTTTTGCGTAGATGAAAAGTCTGTTCCATGATTTATACATTTGCGGCTTACTTTTAGCCGTTGGCATCTATTTTTTTATGTCGTCTTGCTATTGTTAGCAAATCTGATCATGGCTTGTAGGCGTGATGTGAAAGATGCCAGGATAAAACATTTTCATATAATTGCCTGTATATTGAGAACGATGCGACGAGATTTTGACCAACTAACTTTTTATTTCCAAGTTCACATGTTCGCTAGACAATTAATATTGAAGTCCGTTTTGAAAAATCTTTAATTTCTAAAAGTCTTTAATTTAAGAGACTTTGATAATTCCAAGTTCGCATCGCAGAAAAACGAAGGCGCTCTAGCGTGGTTGAAAAGCATCTAACCTCGCCGACTTGAGTTTCAACTGATCGAGGAGAGAAAAGCCATTTAACTGAATCTATTTTTGTGCCATTTTTTACATTAGTCGTGCAAGAAAATTTTATCTGTTTTCTGTGAAAATTTCTCGGTGTCTGAAGAGATCTGACAAGCAGTTACAAAACTAAGGGCTCACAAACAATTAACTTTCTATTACTCATCCGGTAGATAGTATTATATATTATATGAAGTAGATATTATACATGTACAGGGTGTTTCAGAAAAACGCAACCCACCTTTCTTTGAGATTCTTCAGAGAACAATGATATTTTTTAATTAATTTTGCGCATACAATTTGAAAGCATATCTATCTTCTTTCCAATGATATCGAGCTTGGTCACATTAATTGAATTATTCATCACTTAATTGAAGTTTTAGTAAGTATGGCCAAGATGCAGAAAAGTAATAGGACATTTACATTAGCGAAAACCCATCTTTTTGAGAGCTTATTTTAGCATTTTAATAAATACATCTCATGCGAGTAATTTTGTATGTTTTTGTACTAAAGGGCGTCATCTCAAGTGCTGCTGGGCCGAAAACATTTTCACAAAATGTGCTGTGCAACTTTTACAGTAAAAAAGGGTCTTGATTTTGCTCTTATAGCATGCTGCATCTAAAATAGGCCATACTTACTGAAATATCAATCAAATGATAAATGATTCCATTAATGTATCCAAACTGCATATCATTTGAAAAATGAAAGATTGTGCTTTCAGATGGTATACATTAAATCTATTCAAATATTATCATTTAAAAAAAATCAATATTAGTTGGGTTGCGTTTTTTCTGAAACACCCTGTATACTATGTTTTATATGATGTAAAGTAGATATTGTATAAAGAACTTCGATAGCATAATAGATTGTTAGACATTTCGCTTTACGCTTTTTTCGGAAAAGCTCAAAGCGAAACTTCAAAGGTTTCTTTATTTTTTACTTAGTCAAATGTATATTATTTCCTTGCATTTATGATTATTGTTTCTCGTCAAAGGTCTTGCATCAAAAGTAACTGAATTTCAAGATGCAGATTCAGATTCAGATTCTGATCAAGAAATGGAATCAGAACCCTCCATCGAGGTAAGAAATGTTTCTTTTATCCCTGTTATTTTGAATAACTATTCATGGAATGTTCGGTTTTCATTGTATTCAGGCAAGATACCCGTAAATATTGTTTTTAGTACCCCTTGTTTCCTATAATTTCTCGTTGATCCGATAGTTTGGCGTGTTATGAAGCATAGGGCTGAAATCTTTCAAATCTTGAAAAAGGTGGGTGCAAAATCCTATTTCATTTTTCTTTGAATTGAATGGCTTGAAAGGAACTTAGGGTACTTTGTTGTAAATCTGCCGTGGAAAGTGCTCGATATCTTGATTAGTTTCAAAATGGCGGCGTTTATATTTTTGTTGAAGGAATTCAGGGGAAATTTTGAAAAAATTAAGATCATCGTAACTCCTAAATTAATAGAGGAAAAATGATAAAATCTTCAAGAATACCGTAGTTTATAAAGGTCTTTAATATGCTGGCAAGCAGAAATCTGTTCGCTCTTCTGGTTTAGGATTTAGAAATTTGATGACGTCACAGCCTCAATTATAATAAACGCCGCCATTTTGAAAATAATCAAGATATCAAAAAATTTCCACGGCAGATTTACAGGAAGTACCCTAAGTTCCTTTCAGGGCATTTAGTTCAAAGCAGAATGTAAAAGAATTTTACACCCACCTTTTTATAGATTTGAGCCTTATGCTGTGTTATGAAGGGTTTCTTATACAAATTTCTTTAGTTTGCAGTTTAAAGTTTTTTACAATCTTTGGTAGGATCCGCAGTCGAGCAAGATGATATTTCTAAGGGAGCATTGCATAGATCTTCTTGACTCTCGAGAACATGTTCGAGAGCTTGTGTCATTGGTCGAAAGTTCATCTGCAAGGTAATTCTAAAAAGTAATTCCGTACTCCATATCAACTTGACTGCTTATGTTGTCTTAACGAACCATATTTCTGGGTTCAAAACTTGCAGCCTAGGTAGTTCTTTTCCAGTTTTAAGTGTAGATTTTGAACCTCATTGAACCACTATCCCAGCGGACATTTACTAAGTGAATGAAACTCAAATTTAAGCATCTTTTGAAGAAATACGTAAAAAGCGACACATTTTGGATTGCTTGAATGTCAGACGAATATTTTATTCGAAATTTCGAATTAAAATTAACATTTTTATTTACAGTGATTTATCTCCATAAAATAGCGCCAACTTATGGAACGATTGTCATATTTTCACTAAAGTTACATAAGTTTGCATCCATATTTACTTATTTCATTAAGCATGATGCCTTTAAGAGGGAAAATTTTGACAAAATAATAACTATTTCACCGACAAATTATTTCTTACATGTTTGTTAAAACTCTTTGTTTTAAGACAGTCATAGGATGCATTTAACAGAATTCATTTTTGATCTTTAGATGGCAAGTGGTATCAGACGAGAGGCAGAAACACGTACTAAATGATTGCATTGAGGCCCTGTGTCACATTTCATATGCACTGCTCACCAAACAAAGAATGCTACTCCATAAAACTAGGTATGAAATTAACATTTTTATTTATAAGAAACTCTTTTGAATAAAATTCAAGGAACTATGAGTATTGTGAACCATTACTCTGAAGTTGTTTTCAAAGAGTTTACGATTTCGAGAAATTTGATACCACGACCATTTTAAAAACTTTTCAGAAATGCTTAACTCTCAATTTGATGAAGAATCAGAAGGTCTCTGAAATATCCTATTATTTTAATTTCATGCAATACGCGTTTTTTTTATAAGAAACTTGGATCAGGCCATGGCACTAAAAGTTTCTTAATTCAACATGAAAATTTCGGCATTTTGGTATTAAAAGTTTCTTAGTTTGTTTCTTATTTCTTAAATGCATGAATTATCATGTAGTTTCCAACACAGCTGCAGATATGTTTCTTGACATATAAAACATCAGGTGGGAAGAAAAAGTTTGCTATTACGTTCAAAACATAAAAGAGTTATTTAGGGACAGTGCAAAATTTATTTTATAACATGGCCGGTGCAAAACGCAACAGGGCAACTACTTTTTTTTGAGCTTATGCAGAACGGGGTCAACACTTTTTATTGGGCAAGTAAGTACGGGGCAATAACTTTTTTACGAGCTCAAGGTGCAGTTTGAAACTTAAAATTGTTCATTTCGAAGATGAAATTGCAAATCATGCAAGATGAGACATGCTTGAAGAGATGTGTATAAAATAATGTAGAATTTCCATGTCAATTGTCTGCAAGAACGGTCCATCAGTCACATCTTGTCATCTTCAAAGTCAATATTTTGTTGACAACGAATTGTAAGAACAAAAATGGATTTTGTAATGGTCATTAGCAAATTCATTTGTCGTACTGTATAACATCTAATGCTCACGAAAACGGGGCAGATACATTTTTTAAGGAAAAGGTGACGGGGCAGTTAGTTTTTTGCAGTAATTTTATACGGGGTAAGCAGTTTTTTTTGCAAGAATTTTTCTTCTCCACCGGCCATGTAATATAATAAATTTTGCACTGTCCCTTAAGATCACTCAAGAATAAGGGTTCAACGACATATTTATCATAATATCTTTGAATTTTATTTTGAAAGTTTCTTAGCTCTTTTCGAACTAACTTAGTAATAGAGTTTCTAAAAATTGTTGGCCATCCTAGAAGTAGTACTAGTTTCTTTTGAACCAGACGTACTTTTTTATAAGAAACCGCTTATAAGAAACTCTACTCTCAGATCGTCAAAAAAATAAGAAACTCCAGTACTGGGAAAATATAACTTAAGAAACTATTTATTTTGATGAAAGAAATCATTGGCATATTTTTACTTTATGTTCACTTGTTCCTGTATCATATTACTCGGGAGGTACTTGAGTAAAATCTAAACAGTAGAAAGGCTTAAAAAAACTTCGTTTTGAAATGTTCACGAGGGCACAGGAAGTAAACATGAAGATTGTTATGGAAGTCGTAAGAAACTCGTAAGAAACTCTTAGGGCCTGTTTACATGATCCCGTCTTGCCGGGATATCTCGCCTAGGCGGGATATCTCGCCTTGCCGGGGTACCCCGGCTGCCTATAGAAACACATACAATTTTAACTTTGCGTTTACATGGGAATTTCATCCCGTCCCGTCTTGCCGGGATGTTTTCATCTCGTCTCGGCATGGCGGGATACCCCGTCTAGCCGGGATGATTTTCTCCATGTAAACAGAAACAGGCGGGATAGCCCGCCTTGCCGGGATGAAATTGACGTCAATGCGCATGCGATAATGATCAGTCTTTTGTTATGGTAATCGCTGAAAGCTAATAAGCGTGGATAATTTTCATCCCGTCCCGCCTCTGTCTCTCATGTAAACACAAGCAGAAAAAACGTCCCGGCTAGGCGAGATATCCCAGCTAGGCGAGATATCCCGGCAAGACGGGATCATGTAAACAGGCCCTTAGTTCCCAAATCTGATAATTTAAAGAAACTGTCAGTACTGGCTCAAATTCTTACTTATCAAAAATACGTGTAGTTTCTTATACAAAAAAACCTGTATTGTTTCCACCACGAAATTTTTAAATTGATCCTTGAGATCAATTTATTGAGGTAAAAAAAAATCATTTTGAGAAGAATTTGTTCTGGTTTCTTGCTTAAAATAGAGGCGTTGCGTTATGTTTTAAAAATCGAAGGCATTTAAATTTGTTTTGAGTTTGTGAGGGCATTACTAAAAAGTTCTTTAAAATTTTTGGTATTTCTGTGGTGAAACCAATTTTTCACTCAAAAAAGAACACATATATGTAACACGAGCTAACACGAGCAAAAAGTGCGTCAGCCGGGAGTTGAACCCCGACCAATTGCTTGGAAGGGAACCATGCGAACCGCTACACCACCAACGATTATTGACTGAAAAATTAGACCGGTCAAAGAAGGTCGAAAAAAGTTTTTTCAGATTTTTCACATCGAAGACGACAACCAGTGATTTATTGGAAAAAATGATTAATCAAAATTTGGTAGCAAAAAGTCAAAAAAGCAAATCAACGTTTCCATTAATCATTTGAAGTCTCTTGGAAGTTCGTAAAGGCGTAAAGGTACACTAGAGGTTTTTAAATCTTTTGATAATTCTGTTGTGCAAAAAATCTATACTCCAATTCTTTTCATGCAAAAAATTAAAATTTATTTGTACAATGAAAATAAAAAGTGCGTCAGCCGGGAGTCGAACCCGGATCCATTGCTTGGAAGGCAACGATGCTAACCGCTACACCACCGACGCTTGTTGACTATGGAGCGAACGATTATGTACCTATTACTTGTTGAGAGACTTTACAGGTGAGTTGAAAACTCGCGCCGTTTGAAATGCTACTGATCCCTAAATGATAAAACAAATCACATTTATTAATATTTTGTTGCATAGCCGACATGTTCAATTAATTTTAGAATTTTCCTAGCTGAAATCGGTGAATCCGTTCCAATTTTATAAGGGATTTTTCGAAAAGTGGCCTAAAATCACTATCGAATTTCCCTACTATTGCTATGTTACAGGTTACAGCAATTACTTGAACACGCTTTAGCACGTGCAATTTTTTGGGAGAATAAAAAAGTCATCCCCACTAGTGTAACGAAATTATTCAAGGGGATTTCATCCTCCCAATACAAGAGGATATTACAGGCAGGGCCGAAGCCAGTGGGGGGGGGGCAGAGCGCCCCCCCCCCAGCAGGCCGTTTGTCGGAAATTTCACTCTACCTGTCGGATTTTTTCGTGATTTACAGGTCCACCTTTAAAAGATTTTGTCGGAGAAATGATGCATTGAACACGAATTTATTAATGTTCGAGGATAAATGACGACATGAATTTTGAATCTACAGCATCTTTTTGCTTCATATTCACTAATTTTGAAGGTAGCAANGGAGAATAAAAAAGTCATCCCCACTAGTGTAACGAAATTATTCAAGGGGATTTCATCCTCCCAATACAAGAGGATATTACAGGCAGGGCCGAAGCCAGTGGGGGGGGGGGCAGAGCGCCCCCCCCCCCAGCAGGCCGTTTGTCGGAAATTTCACTCTACCTGTCGGATTTTTTCGTGATTTACAGGTCCACCTTTAAAAGATTTTGTCGGAGAAATGATGCATTGAACACGAATTTATTAATGTTCGAGGATAAATGACGACATGAATTTTGAATCTACAGCATCTTTTTGCTTCATATTCACTAATTTTGAAGGTAGCAAGGTTGGATTCCAAAATAACTCTAAATTTTGCTTTTGTCGTCGGAAAATTTTGGCGCTTTGCCCCCCTATGAATTCATGGCTGGTATCGGCCCTGATTACAGGTAGTTGCCATTGCTGTGAGGCAGGAAAACCGACAAACTTTGATCATCATTTCAGCCGTTCTTTGAGACTTTTTGAAGCAGCCTTCTCAAGAAAATCTCCCATAACTGTGGAGAAGAGATGCCAATTTAAGCCATGTAAATTTTCATATCAAATTGAACATTGTCTATTAAACAACACATTTACTAATATTATTGCTTTGATATTCAAGGAACAGTATTTTTTCAAACGTTGTGCGTTTTTTTTTTGCTCACCCTGCAATAGAGTTTCTTATATTCTCGGCCATCCAGGTACTATGAGTTTCTTATATTAAAAACGTATGTATTATCAGACATAAATATTGTCTACTGAATGCGTTCGCTATTTTTGGTTATAGATTCGCTTTAAAGCAATTTTCAAGATTGGTGCCATCAGAAGTCTTTTCAAATATGATTTTCTGTTTTTCAGGTTACTAAATCGACTCGCCTTCAGCCACGGATTTATAAGAGGTTGCTGGAGGCTGCTATCAAATCTAACGACACAAACTGGCCTAGGGTAAGCACAAAGATTCGACTATAAACCTTAGTTTATTTCAGCCATGGACAATAAATTCCTTTTAACGCATTTCATCTCAGGACAAACCAGTCGATTCTGCACGTCGGCTATTGCAAAACAATTCCAGTATTGTTTATTATTCCCATGATAAACATAGAAAATTTCCATAAAATCTGGAGCTATTTACATGATCAAACCTCAATTTTAAGAAAATCAAATTCCATTATTTCCAATTTATTTTTTTCAAAAAAGAACAACAGCTTATGTTTTTGCAAAAATTGTAATGAAATTTCAACGGAATAGTTTCCAGCTTCAGGAAAGATTTATTCCAAAAATCATTCATATATCTGCACATCGCATGGAGATGGAGGAGGTAAATAGTTCACTTGTAGAGCACGGACGGAAATTTCTTCAATCAAAATTTAATACAGTTATGCTTGTCTACTACAGGGACCGTGTGATCTTGCGTTTTGATTAGGGCCTAATATTTTAGATGAAGTGAATATTTTATGCACAGTATTCTCCCGGTTGAGTAAAAAAAAACAATCCACTGCTCCCTGGATATCAAGACAATAATATTGGCAAATATATCATTCAAAAATGGGCATGTTCAAATAGATTTTAAAATTCACATGACTGAAATCGGCAACTCCGTTCTGAAATTATGAGGGATATTCTCGAGAAAGCTCCTTCAAGAGACCTTCAAAAACGGTATAAAATCACGATCAAATTTCCCTCATAGTTCTGCCTTACAGCAATGACTTGTACATGCTTTAGCACGTGTTATCCCTTTGAGAGAATGAAAGTGCAATCCCTGGGAGCATAATAACATTATTCCGGGCGATTTCATCCTCCCAAGAGGATAGCGCATACGAAAACGTGTTGAAGTCATCGCTGTAAGGCAGAAATGTTAGGAAACTTTGACTGGGATTTTAGGCTTGTTTTGAAGGTTTCTCGAAGGGGCTTTCTCGAGAAAATCCCTCATAATTTCAGAATGGAATGGCCGATTCAGTCAGGTAACTTTTAAAGTCTATTGGTACATGTCCACCATTAAATAACATATTTGCCAATATTATCATCTTGCTATTCAGTGAGCAGTGGCCTTTCAAACGGGTATTGTTTTTTTTTACCCACCCGGTATAATTTACATCCTTCAAAAAGTGCACTACTTGTCTTTCTTTATTCGTTAATGTTTGCTTTGTCCTGTTTATTGTAGAAAAAATGTTCTCTTCTTGAATCAATTAGCAAGAGGATCTCTGCTATCAGAAAGTGAACAAGACAAAATCATTCCAACGCTGTCTGTATTTTGTACTTTATTTCGACATGCATTGTTTTGTGTTTACGACATCGATTTTTATGGACCAAACGCTGGTAAGTCTTCTCTTCGATGTCTCTGTTTCAAGAAAAGAAAATTACCCGAAGCTACCCCCTCAATAGACGATTACGGAAAAGATGGCGTCGGGGGGCATTTGACCAGGATGCATTGCGTTTGATGATCGAATCTCTATAGAATCACTGTTGATTCCATCATAGAACGCAATGCATCTTGGTCAAATGCCCCCCGACGCCATCTTTTCCGTAATCGTCTATTGGTCATTAAACCAGTGATTTTAATTTTATCTGAAAGGTTCCTTTGATCGGTGTGTTTGAAATGGCCACGATAGCTGCTACAACACGATGAAATGCAATATTTTTCAAATTCATTGTTTCTAAACTTCAAAAAACAACGGACCATGTTTTCTTAACACGAAAAAAAATTCCACTGGAGGCAAACGGGTTGAAAAGCTTCCAATTTTCTCGATCCCAGCAATGTACATCTGACACGTTAGAACTTTTTCCGTTGATCGAAAATTCGTAAAACGATGTCGCTCATTCCAGACTTGTTTTGCAGAAGTATCCAGTTTTTGCTGAAGATTCCAGAAGTTTCTCAAGACAGACGTTCTGTCATTCATTTTGTTACTTTAAACATTTAGATCTCTTAGAATTCTCATGCACTTATTCTTCTGAATTTCAGGTAAAATAGACTCGATGGTGCCATTCACATTAAAAGAACTCGCAGATATGTCACAAACATTACTTGAGGTCATAATTGGACTTATACAAATGATGTTTTCTGAAACTAGATCCAATGTGGTGGATGCATATGGAAAAGCTATGCTAAGTGTTGGGGCGAGACCTCTTGGGGACTCAAGTGGATTAGATGCATGGGGTAGTCTTTGTCAGGTATGTATAAGATTTCCAGCTGGGGATAAGAATTTATTTCACGTCAGTTTTATTTGAATTTTAGATATTTTCCTATTTGACGGGCTTTTAGAATTCCCTATATATTTGATTTTAATTTTGAGAAAATCCAGCAAGTTTAAAAATTTAACAATTGAAATCCAGGGCGTTACTAAAACCTCCTTCCACCAACTTCCACCAATGCATGCTTTAGCACGTTGTTTTGCCTTTGGGAGGATGAAAGTGTCACCCCTAGGATTCTGGGTGATTTTATCCTCCAAAAGAGGAGAACACATGCTAAAATTTGTTCAAGTCATTGCTGTAGTCATTGCTATAGTCAAGTCATCACCTACAGTTGCTCATGACTGAAATTTATAAAACAAAATGCAGTCTGAATCCACCATTCATGAAGGATATTTTCATGCAGCGAAACATTAGCTACAGTCTAAGGCATGGCGATGACGCTCAACTTCCAAAAGTACGAACTACGTCCTTTGGAGTTGAGTCCATTACTTACCTTGGAAATAAACTGTGGCAGTTTTTACCGCAAGGAATAAAACAATCAAACAGCCTTCCTATCTTCAAAAAAAAATTAAATGTTGGAATGGTGAAAAATGCAACTGTAGGCTCTGCAAAATATATATCCCAAAAGTTGGGTTTCTAACAGGATAGATTTTTAACTCTTTTTGTCCTGTAACATTTTTTATCTGATTGTATATTGTGTATATTGTAAATAGTAGGCCTTAATTAGCTCTAATTTAGCTATTCATTTTTTTCTAGCCTACTTTAAATAGATATTTAATAATAATAATAATAATAATAATGTATGGCAGAATATTAGGGAAATTTGATCGTGATTTTAGGCCAATTTTGAATGTTTTTGAAGGGGCTTTCTACAGAAAATCCCTCATAATCTCAGAACGGAGAGGCCAAATTTAGTCTGATGGTCAAATTTTGAAATTGATTTCAACCTATCCACTATTAACTGATATTGTTGCTAATATTGTTGTCTTGATATCCAGGAAGCAGTGGCCTTTAAAAGGGGACTGAATTTTTTACTCATCAAGTAGGGCTCATTTTTTGTAAAGTAAACGATTCATTTGCAGGTAAATTTGCAGTAAAGCAGGGTAACCTAACAAGAATACATTTAACTTGTAAAGCCTTTTTAACAACCACCAAATCCTTTTTATCCTAAAGATTCAGAATTGTTGCTCTCATATATGCCTACATTTATAGGGGCTCCGTCTCCAAATTTCGTTCGAAACGGTGATTTTGCAGTTGTTTTTATAGGCAATATCACACAGACTGTCATCTTTTTTTCAAAAATGAAAGCGTTATTTTGAAGATGAATCCTTATACTTCGCATTGGAACAAACCAGACATTCGTATCTTTTACGGTCACTTTTTGGTGGCTTGTGTGAAGCCACCAAACAAACTGCAAAAGACAGTGGACACGTGCCTAAAACAAAGGTGTTTACAGATTTGTTTGCAGTTTGGTGACGGAGCCCTTCAATGTCGGAAGACCTTATGAAGAATCAGTACTCCGTTAACTTGTTATAACATTTCGTCTTCTAGTCTGTAACACAGCTTGTAAAGCAATTGCACGCAAGAGACAATCGACATCAGTTCTGTCCGGATGAACATTGGTTATCACCAAGAATTGCCATCAATGCTGACCAGGTATATTTCTTATCCAAATTATCTTTTTAAAGCAAAGCACTTCTCTTTGTAAAGTGTTTCAGTTTTCTGCCTAGTATCAACGCATCTGCTATCATCGATAATTACTGTAATTGCATCCTTTGAGCTGAAAATGTCAGAGCACCAAAAAGAACACTAATCCATTCAAATAACGAAATAGAGTTTTATAATTTATGTGTATTATTCTTACATGATCTTCGTAAATTATTAAGCTGAGTGGATTTTATGTCAAAATATGTTTAAATAAAGGAAGTTTGCCATTTTTTATAATTGATCTTTGTTAAGATTTGAACTCATGTTTTTCTTCTTCTTCCAGGTCACAATAGAGGGCTTCTTTGAAGAACAAGGTACGTTAGTTTTGTCCTTATCTTCTTCTTATCGCGATGTTAAAGGGAATGTGCAATGGTAAATAGTCTTGTCTATAAATAGAACAAAGAAAACACTCAGACACAGCATGTTTCTTTTGCTATCCGTTGTTCACGGCGCGTGTGCAACTTCGATTTGAATGGGATATTTTTAGATGTTTTTGCTCTTTGCAAATGCAAACTGTGCAAGCTATTTTTAGATGTGCAAACCTTGCACAACCCCTTTAAAAGCTTGCATTTGCAAAGAGCAAAAACATCTAAAAATATCCCATTCAAATCGAAGTTGCACACGCGCTGTAAACAATGAATAGCAAAGGAAACAATGCTGTGTCTGAGTGTTTTCTTTGTTCTAATTATAGACAAGACTATTTACCAGTGCACATTCCCTTTAACCTTGTACAAAGCCTTTAAAGACCCATTGCTAAATCAAAACCAACAGAACCTAGGCCAGAAACGACTTTCATATCATACGAAAGTCGACTTTGGGGCCGCAAAGGATCATGGTTAGCCATGGATCTTTAAGCCTCTGTATTTATTAATACTCTAAGCCGTAGATTCAAAAAGCTTATGCTTTCTTGTGAGTTTTAGTTACAGAAGACCCATCATTCCTACATTACTCTACATTGTGTTTCAACTTAATTTATCCCTCCAAAGGTGCAAAGAGGTGAACAAACTCTTTCATGGACGTTTCCTATACATATATAGTTTTTCATGTGGAGCCTTACCGTGCGTTGTTGTATTGATAAGTTGTGATTTATCTCCACAGAACAGGAAGATGACACGTATCGACCAGGAATGTCAGCATTAACAGCGCGAAGCATGGCAATTTTGAGGCATATTCCATTCTCTGTACCCTTTCTACAACGCGTTAAGGTATGTATATAATATTATCTACTGTAATTTCCCTATTCCCTGGAACCAAGAAACGTTGTTTTATACTAATGCAACTTCATGTTCCTTGCAAATTAAGAAAATTTCGAGGTGATGATAGGTGCAGTGTTTGTGTTTCATGTAAAGTCGAAAAACTCCTATTATGGCTGAAAAACTTTCAAGTGTATTGCTTAGAAATTCCAACTGTATTGGGCCATTCACTACATGCCTGTCAGGGCGACGCGAGGTCCCTGCTATTATGGAATGCAATTCATTTTGATTGAAAAAGCCTACTTTTTTGGAATGTCAGAAAAATGCTCGTCCTTACTAATTATCTTGATACAAGATGCCCGACTTTTTACCTCAAATTTCAAGATTCCCCAGATTATCAGAGAGCTGTGACGCCTTTTACATCCCAAGCAGTGACCCTCTGCGTGTTCGTAATTTTCTAATGTCAAGGTTCTATTTTTTAATTTCTAGATTTTTCAGCGTATTTTGAATCAAGACAAACAAGGCTCTCAAGATGGTGCTTCAGATTTTATGATGCCTGCTCCAGGAGCTTTCATAACAGTAAACAGAAAATATTTATATCAAGATGCGTATGATCAACTTTCACAAGAACGAGGTAAGCGTTGTTTATTTTGTTTATCTAGGACAATCAATGAACCATTTGAATATTCAGAAATCAAAACCAACACCAGAGAAGCTAGCTGACTTTGTGCATATTATTGAATTTGAATTTATTTCTTTTTGATAATAGTTCCTTTTGAAAATTGGAATTTAAACTTATTTTGATTTGAACAGAACATTTTTTAAATAATGTTTGTTCAACTTTACCTTGTCTGCAGCCTTAAGCGTAAAGATCTACGTTTCTTTCATCGATGCGATAGTCAGCTAAGTTTGGTTGCATTCCTTGCCTGAAATTTATTGAGAAGAAAATGAATGGGAAATTGTGATGTTTTTGAAGGAAAAAGTAAACATTGCAACGGAAGAGAGAAATGTCTGTTTGTGCAATTTGTCTTCTATTTTTCAAGGTAAACGGGACCTATTTTACAGAAATATTTTGATGAGCATTTTGAGCAAGAGCAAAATTAGCTGGTTGACAGAACAACAAAGTCTTTTCAGAGAATTTTCCTATCTTAGTCTTTCAATCACCAAATTTTCCTATCTTTAAATCACCAAAATCGGATGCTAAATCACAAGCGTCGTTTTACTCAACAGGTATAGTTTATTTGTGAGAAATAATCTTTTAAAATTTTTTTGAATAAAACAAATTTATTAATTTTGTAGCTCCAGATATAAAGAAGAAAGTTCGTATTAAAATGATCAACGCACAGGGACTCGATGAAGCAGGAATCGATGGTGGTGGTATATTCAGGGAATTCATGTCGCAACTTGTGAAGCAAGGCTTTGACCCTAGCTATGGATTCTTCAAAAGCACATCAGAACAACTCTTATATCCCAATCCACAGGTAAGTACAAACTACCGATTATCCCAAAAATAAGTACTCGTGTTTAAAAAGTCACCAAAACTCCATTATCAAACCTATCATAAAATTTTCTTTTTGAACTCTTTTTGTCAATGATCCAAGTATGGTTAAAAATGACAAAATGTTTGTTTTCATTACTTACAGGGTATAAAATGACAGATTGAAAAAGCTTATTCTGAGCTATACTCTTTAAGCAATATCATAAATCTTGCCTAAGAGCCATTCTTTCGAGATTTTTCAGTATCCTTCAAGTCTACAATGATAGTTGGCATTACTTTCTGACAGTAATGACCTAACTAGAAGCTTAATATACAGAAAGAAAGTAATCTGGTAATCATCAGTGCTTTTGCAGTATGCCTCAAAACCAGGCAGCCCTAAAAGGAGCTAAATTTGCTAATTTATAAACCAATCACAACATCAGCTATACCTAGGAGAGTAATTTGGTCTTTCATCTTCTTGCCAAAAAAAAAGACATTTAAAGATCGGCCATGTAATCAAATTTTGTTGATTTTTCAAAGAGGAATACTTGCTTTTGGGACACCTGGTATCATTTTTTGGTACACCGAATGACACGAAATATTGGCGCTGAGGGGCAAATCAATTCGCAAAATAGTATACGTGATTTTTATGATTTTTTAAATCACCCTATTTTTCTATGATTTTTTAGTTATTCTGTTTTTATTCTGTGATATTTTCGTGACTTTTGTGATTTTTTGTGACCTTTTTGGATGAAGAGAAAGTCAGTGATTTGCCCCTTGTTGCGGGTATTCTAAATATTATTACAGCGAACGTTTCTCTATCAAACTAGTTTCAGATATAAGAGACATTTTCCGTACAACTCTTGTTACATTCAGAATAGAATCACCAATTGTTAAGCTTGGAAAATGTCTCGAAAATGAACTAAAACGGACACAATATTATAGGAGTTGACAGACAGGGCTCTGAAAATTATTTTCTTTCAATACTTAGATGTCTCAAAAAAAAATTTGAAAGTGCTGCTCTATAGTTTTCTTATATTTGCTAAAATGTAATGAGCTTTGGTTGGTCTTCATTCACTTTTATTATTTATTTATTTATTTATTTATTTATTTATTTATTTATTTATTTATTTATTTATTTATTTATTTATTTATTTATTTATTTATTTATTTATTATTTATTTATTTATTATTTATTTATTTATTTATTTATTTATTTATTTATTTATTTATTTAATCATTTCTTAATTTATTAATTTCACTGTCACTTCCAACGCAATCCCAATTTTTTACTTCAGAAAATATGTATATACACATTTCTACCTTGAGATTTCATGAGTTTCTCAACTTGGTTTTCACAATATTTTATCAAAATCGGTCAAAATCGTTTCCTTGGAAATATGATTTATGATTCCTCTCTTGATAAATATTTTTATGAATTTTTATAAAGTAAAATTTCAATATGTTTTATAATTTTAATTTATTTGAGAGAATTTCAGTAAACAATTTTCTATTGTCAATTTTGTCTGCAGAATCTTCTTAACTGATTTTTGGACATTTTTCTTAGGATTAGAGTTTTATTGTTTTAATTTGTAGGAATTTTAAATTGTAGGAATTTTAGCCGCTAGATTGGGCAATATGAGGGGTGTTTTGCTATTAATTTGATATATATTTTTTTTAATAGCTTTGAAATTTAAAATGTTGTNGCGGCTGTGGTTTTGTGACTTTTAACGGAGTTTGGAATTTTCTAATCAAATCGACCAGATTTGTGGATGAATTTAAGCGTTAGCAGGAGTATATCTTTATTAACTTCATCTGGGAAATTTTTATCACCATACAATAAAATCTGCATTAGAAGATTATTTTGACGATCGGTATGTCCATATGGTCGTATTAAAGCGAAAACTCCAGCGAGAAGATCTCTACGTGGTACTGCAAGGGAAGGGCAATAGGAATTTTAGCCGCTAGATTGGGCAATATGAGGGGTGTTTTGCTATTAATTTGATATATATTTTTTTTAATAGCTTTGAAATTTAAAATGTTGTTTCAGTTGACGTACTGAGATGTCATATACATTACAAAAACATAATACAGATTTTAGAAATGAAGGATATTTTCGGAGGGGAAGATTTATCAGCTAATTGGTGGTGTAATGAAGTACAATAAGCAAATTGCATATTTGAAGTTAAATGATCTTTCAAAAACTGCATAAAATTAAGCGCTAGTTTGACTGGACTCTGAAATATCGCACGAGAAATATCCTGATTTCATTTGCAAAATAATTTATAATTTTAAAGCCTTTCAAGAAAGGTTTGCCAGATGAAAAATGACTAAGATTAAAATGAAACCAATCAAATAAAAATGGCAAAGAAGTGAAATAATAAAAATACTGGTCATATAATCTGAAAAAAGGAATTAACATTGCATGAAACTGAAATATTAAAATGAAATGATTTTTGTCCAAATCTCCGATGTCTTATGATCTATGAAATAAAATTATTGTAAAATGAAATTTTGTGAAATTTGTGATATAATATTATCTGACAAAAGACATAGAATTGCATGAAACTGAAATTTTAAAATGAAATGATTTTTGTCCAAATCTCCGATGTCTTATGATCTATGAAATAAAATTATTGTAAAAAGAAATTTTGTGAAATTTGTGATATAATATTATCTGACAAAAGACATAGAATTGCATGAAACTGAAATTTTAAAATGAAATTATTTTTGTCCAAATCTCCGATGTCTTATGATCTATGAAATAAAATTATTGTAAAATGAAATTTTGTGAAATTTGTGATATAATATTATCTGACAAAAGACATAGAATTGCATGAAATTGACATTTTAAAATGAAATGATTTTTGTCCAAATCTCCGATGTCTTATGATCTATGAAATAAAATTATTGTAAAATGAAATTTTGTGAAATCTGTGATATAATATTATCTGACAAAAGACATAGAATTGCATGAAATTGACATTTTAAAATGAAATGATTTTTGTCCAAATCTCCGATGTCTTATGATCTATGAAATAAAATTATTGTAAAATGAAATTTTGTGAAATCTGTGATATAATATTATCTGACAAAAGACATAGAACTGCATGAAATTTGGTATTTTAAAATGTGCATTTTTCCATATCGCTACTGATGTCTTGTGATCTATGAAAAATAGGATTATTCTGAAGTAAAATTATCTGAAGTTATGAAATATGAAATTTTCTGTGGAATAAAATTATCTGAAAAAAGAAATAAAATTGCACGAAAATAAAATTTTTAAAATGAAGCAAATTTTTTTTAAATCTTAGATGTCTAATGATCCGTGAAAATAAAATTATTTCGAGCGGCAAAAGTGTTGGACGGCGCTAGTGGAAGGTTTGGGGCCGAGCCAGAAGCCCTGACACCCCGGGTTTCGATGAGCAAGCTCACCGCTCAGAATACTCTGTATATGAATTGCGAAGGATCCACTTTGCTAAGCCAACACGCTTGTTGTATTGAAAGTAACGCATGTCATTACAGCCACAGCAAACAATAAACAAATAAGCAAATGAAAGCGACATCAAATCCTAATTGACAAAAAACAGACACCAGAAATGACGTGTATAGTTTGAAGGAAAGTAAACAGTACTGGCAAAGAAACAACGATTAATTTCAAGCAGTGGGAATTCTAAAAAGATTAAGGAAAAAATAGTCTCTCGAATGAAATAATTATTGCAAAAATTAGTAATGTAATCTAGGCCTATATCTTTATACATATACATTTATCGCTTGTAGTTGGGATTTTTTTCGTTCAGTTAACTAAATATTATTTCGCTGTATTTCTTTTGGCAAAACGTAGTTTAAGTTTGTCCCAAAGTTGAAGATAAATTCCAGAGAAAATTGATGGCAAATCTTTTGTTTGATCAATTATTAGTGGCATATTTTTTCTGTCAGTATGATTTTCGATGTTACACAACTGAAGATGAAGTAGTAAATAGATTGTGCATTGTAATTTTATCAGTATGTATCGAAATGTTTTCATATTTAATTTGTGTAGACCTTTTCATTACCTGAATTTTCCAAAAAACGTCTTTTGGGTTGCCAAAAGATTTGATCTATGATTTTTAAAATTGGGAAAATAAAATTAGTAAAATAATATTAATTAGAGATAATTAAAATTTTAATTTTTTGGGCACCAGTAGAAAGAATTGTCGACAAGCCTTCATGACAAAGTCCTCGGACCAGAATCTAAAACACATATAATTTAGAACTTTATAATGTTTTTAAAAGTTGAAAATATATTCTTAAACTGAAAACTTTGCTCACAATATTAAAAATAGAAAAAATTGTTTTATAGTATTTATTTTTTATTTTTTCCATTATTTTTGTTGGAAATTTGGATAGGTAATAGTAATTTAGAAAATATTTGTAATAGTTTTTATTTTTGTCAAATTTAATTTTTGCCGAATTTCTAGAAAATGATTTACAATGCCAGCTAATTCAAGCAAAACTCCGTTTTGGACTTTTAGATAAAAATAAAGGCTGAAAAATGAAAAAGATTTCTATAAAGATATCATTATATCTTTTAATTGAAACGGTATAAAATTCAGAAAACAGTTCTGTTCGTTGAAATACACTAAAAAATGTATGTATAACTGGTATAACTTTGAAGAGGTCCGACGGTTGCAGGTTTGGAATATACGAAAAGAAGCCTGGCTTTCATTATTCGTTTTGAGTAATAGACGTAAAAAATAAGTCATTCACGGGCATTCACATAAATAGATGCCAAGTCATTAATCTCCCATCAGAACAAAATTTATAAGGCTTATAAAAGTTGACCCACCCAAAAAGTGTCGGACGGCGCTAGTGGAACGGGTTTACCAGTCAAACGAATGGGGTTGTCTTGTAATATAATCGAAGTATCCACTGTGCTAAGCCGACACGACAAATTATGTTGACAAGCGAGATGTGGTTCTAGGAGATTTACACAAAAGAACAAAAGTGTCGTAAATATGCGAAATATCCGGTGACTGTGAAACGGGGGTTTGGTTGTTTGAGATTCCTGAAAAGTTCAGGCTGCGCAGCAAAGAAACTCGCAGCCGAAATTTTTGCAAAACAATAAAAAACAATAAATTAATTAAAGGAGAGCAATAGGCAAAAAATTGAGTTTCAAGTTACATAAATTATCAGATAATTGCATTTGAAATAAAATGTGAAACGTGAAATAAAATTATCTAAAACAAAAATAAAATTGCATGAAAATGAAATGATTATTTTCCAAATCACTGATGTCTAATAACAATCTATGAAATAAATTATTCTGAAATGAAACATGAAATATTCTGCGAAATAAAATTATCTGACAAAAAGATGAAATTTCATGAAACTGAAATTTTAAAATCAAAAATAGAAAAATTCGTTATCTTTTTTATGTTTACTTTTTCCATTATTTTTGTTGGAAATTTGGATAGCTAATAGTAGTTTAGAAAATATTTGCAATAGTTTTTGATTTGTCAAATTTGATCTTTGCCGAAGTTCTAACAAATTATTTATAATGCCAGCTAATTGAAGCAGCACGCCATTTTGGATTAGATAAAAATAAAGGCTGAAAAATGAATAAAATTTCTATAAATATATTATTATATCTTTTAATTGAAATGGTATAAAATTCAGAAAACAGTCCTGTTCGTGGAAATACACTAAAAAATGTATGTATACTGTATGTATGTAACTGGTATAACTCAGAAGTGATCCTACGGTTGCAGGCTTGGAATATAAATGGAATATACGAGAAGAAGCCTAGCTTTCATTATTGGTTTTGCGTAATTGACGTAAAAATACGTCATTCACTTAAATAGATGCCAAGTCATTCAACTTCCATCCGGACAAAATTTACAAAAGTTGATCCGGGCGAAAAGTGTCGGACGGCGCTAGTGAAACGAGTAGGGGTTGTCTTGTAAAATATAAGCGAAGTAACCACTGTGCTAAGCTGACACGATGAACTTTGTTGAAAAGCGAGATGTGATTCTAGGAGATTTACATAAAAGAACAAAAGTTTCATAAAATATGCGAAACTTCGAGGTCTCCAGTTCCAGTGACTGTGAAACGGGGTTTTTTTTTCTTTCTACAGGGAACCCTCAGGTTGGAAGTCAAGCGCGCTACCATTGAGCCATCCCCGCTTAACGGGGGTTTGGTTGTTTGAGATTCCTGAAAAGGCTGCGCAGCAAAGAAACTCTTACCTAAAATTTTGCAAACAATAAAAAACAATAAACTAATTACAGAAGAACAATAGACTGAGATAAAAAATATGTTTCGTAAACAGCAAGTTACATTAATTTTGAGATCATTTCATATGAATCTAAAACAAGAATAAAATTGCATGAAAATGAAATGAATTGTTTCTAAATCACGGATGTCGTTATTTTTTCTAAATCACCGATCTATGAAATAATATATTCTGAAGTAAAATTATATGAAATTTTGAAATATAAAATATGAAATATTCTGCGAAATAAAATTATCTATAGTAAGAATAAAATTGCACGAAAATGAAATGAAGCGAATTTTTTCTAAATCTTTGTTGTCTAATGATTAGTGAAAATTTAATTATTTCGAGGGGCAAAAGTGTTGGACGGCGCTAGTGGAAGGTTTGGGGCCGAGCCGGAAGCCCTGACACCCCGGGTTTCGATGAGCAAGCTCACCGCTCAGAATACTCTGAATATGACTTGCGAAGGATCCACTGTGCTAAGCCAACACGCTTGTTGTCTTGAATATAATGCATGTCATTACAGCCACAGCAAACAATAAAACAAATAAACAAATGAAAGCAACATCAAATCCTAATTGACAGAAAACAGACACCAGAAATGACGTATATGGCATGGCTTAAAGTAAAGCAAACAGTACTGGCAAAGAAACAACGAATCTCGACCAAAATTCCAGTTTAAATTCAATAAAGGTAAAGGCTAAAAATAGAAAATTTAATCTAACAATATAGCGTTACACCTTCAACTAAAAAATTTTAAAACTCAGGAAAAATTTCTGTTCGTTGACATGCATTAAAGAATTTATGTAAAACTCGGAAGAAAACCTATAATTGAAGTGGAGGCTTGGAGGAGAGAAAATAATGCTGGCTTTCATTATTGGTTTTGCATAATTGACGTAGAAATGCGTCATTCAAATAAATAGATGCCAAGTCATTAATCTCCCATTCCGACAAAAATTCCCAAAAGTTGATCCGGGCAAAAAGTGCAAAAAGTGTCGGACGGCGCTAGTGGAAGACGTATAAACGGGTTTTTCCAGTAAACTAATGTAAGCGAAGTATCCACTGTGCTAAGCCGACACGATGAACTTTGTTGGAAAGCGAGATGTGGTTCTATGAGATTTACACAAAAGAACAAAAGTTTCATAAAATATGCAAAACTTTGTGGTCTCCGGTGGCTGTGAAACGGGTTGTTTGAGATTCAGGCTGCGCAGCAAATTAACTCACAGCCCATATTTTTGCAAAACAATGGAAACACAATAAACTAATTAAGGGACAACAATACAAGTTTTATTTATTAGAAACTTTCATCACTAAAAGTTTCCTAATTGAACATAAAAATTTCCGCATTTTAGTATTAAAAGTTTCTTAGTTTGTTTCTTATTTCTTAAATGCATGAATTATCATGTAGTTTCCAACACAGCTGCAGATATGTTTCTTGACATATAAAACATCAGGTGGGAAGAAAAAGTTTGCTATTACGTTCAAAACATAAAAGAGTTATTTAAGATTGCTCAAGAATAAGGGTTCAACGACATATTTATCATAATATCTTTGAATTTTGATTTTGAAAATTTCTTAGCTCTTTCCAAACTTAGTACTAGAGTTTCTTAAATTTTCGGCCATCTTAGTACCGGGTGTCCCAGAAAACTGTATACAAGTTTAAAAAATTCTGACACAAAGAGCTTTGGTCAAATTACCCCCCAAAATAATTTTTATGTTAATCCTCAATGTCTGAATTAAATGATGGTATTTTTCTTATAATTTTCGGTATCGTGGTTGCAGAGCAATAAATCAGCAAGTATAAAATGTCCTCCTTGTCTCAAACCAGAGCTTTCAGTAGAGAAGAGCTGACGATTAAAAGGAAGGCAGAAGCACGTCGGCCCCCAACATCCAAACCTGATATGCCTCGTGATTATTATTGCTAGCAATCGAGAGGAAGACATTCTCAAGGAACTCTCTTTATTACATTTTCATTAATCAAGAGATTTTTTACTTTTACTTCATATCACAATTGAAATTTTAACAATAACTGGTTCATTGTAGTATTAAAGGTAAAGAATTGCCTTGATAAAAAAGAAACAGTGATACAATTTCTCAAGGAAAGCATTTGTTTATTTAAAATCAGTGGAAATTGTTTGCTGAGAATATCGAGGGTTGCCATGCTTTAGCGTTTCTTGCGATCTCAAGAGTCTACAATGGCGGCTCTGGTTTGGGCCTAAGAGTAAATTTTGCGTTTGTTGATTTATAGCTGTACAACCAAGTTACCGATCATGGTCAGAAAAATATCAAAATTTAATTTAGCCTTTGAAGAATAACATAAAAATTTGCCTTGGGTAATTGGTCGTAAACTCTTGGCGTGAAAATTTTGAAACTTGTATACAGTTTTTTGGGACACCCGGTATCAAACTGTTTTTATATTTAATTTGTAGACCGGTATCAAAATGTTTTTATATTTAATTTGTAGACCTTTCATTACCTGAATTTTCCAAACAAAAAATATTTTTAGATTGCCAAACGATTTGATTAAATTATTTTTAAAATTGGGAAAATAAAAGTGGTAAAATAATATTAATTTGAAATAATGAAAATTGTAATTTTTGAGTCTTGGGCACCAATAGAAGGAATTCTTGAAAATAGCCTTCATGACAAAATGCTAAATAAAATGTAACGCAAAATTTAGAACTGTAAATTTACATTTAGAAATATTTTCAGAATCTAAAACACACATATTTTAGAAGTTTGAAATTAATTTTGAAAGTTGAAAGCATATTCTACTGAAAAATTTGCTATCTACATCGAAAATAAGAAAATTATTTTGATAATGCTAACTTTATTTTTGACTATTATCTTATTGAAGATACGGAAGGAAGCCTGGCTTTCATTATTGGTTGGTATTGGTTTTGTATAATTGACGTAAAAAATATGTCATGCACAGAAATGGATACCAAGTCATTAATCTCTCATCAGGACAAAAGTTATAAAAATTGACCCGGGCAAAAAGTGTCGGACGGCGCTAGTGGAAGACGTTATGAACGGGTTTAATTCCAGTAAACTAATGTAAGCGAAGTATCCACTGTGCTAAGCCGACACGATGAACTTTTGTTGAAAAGCGAGATATGGTTCTAGGAGATTTACACAAAAGAACAAAAGTTTCATAAAATATGCATAACTTTGAGGTCTTCAGTGAATGTGTAACGGGGGATTGGTTGTTCGAGATTTCTGCTGACAATTTCGGGCTGGCGAGCTACAGGGCATTTGCAACGCCATTTACTGTATTTCCTCTAGTAAACGCCTACGGCGTTTATTAAATTTTGAGGGAATTTGGTACATTTTCATTTTTTTTTCATTTTCATTTTAAAATTATTTATCCACGGTAGCCTCGTCAGTATAACTGATTTTCAGGGGGCCGTGCCAAAAACTTTACAAATTAAAAATCTACAAGTAATACATAATAATGGTACGGAGTTTATTAGAGGAGTTTATTAGAGGGAGGCGTTTATTAAACAATCGAAAAATTGTACTGAGATATTAGGACTAGATGGTTTTGCATCAAAGAATATCGATTGAATCTAAAACGATTACATTTTTATTCCATGTAGCTATTTTAATTAATGTAATATTTACATCCTCTTCCTTGCATTTGAGGCTGTCGCGCCGCTCTGCTGCAATTATAGAGAACCAGTCAAGTCCGATACATATTACAAATAGCTGAAAAGTGAACTCTGCTCTGGTCAGATGAGACCAAACTGCCCTACAAGAAAAACTACCCAGTTAATATTTTGGCCATAATTAACAAAAACAATTCCGTGTTGGATTGACAAATGATCAACTATTTCGCACATTTTCTGTAATTTTTCTACCAAAGCACCGCTGTGATGTGTGCGGTGTTTATAAGAGGGAGGCGGCTATTGCCATTTTTGTGTGGAAAGGGGAGGCGTTTATTATGGGGGCGTTTATTTGAGGCCAGGCGTTTATTAGAGGAAATACCGTAACAAGAAACTCAGACCTTGAATTTGTGCTAAAACAACAATAGGCTAATTAATGGAGAACAATAGACTTGAGTTAAAGGTTGGACAAGAAATTACATATTTTTGCGACTTTTTTACAAGGAGCTAAGGATTCACTCAGACGTTTCGCCAGATTCTCGCTGATTATGTCGGTGGTGGACCTCTTGTGCCTTTTAACATTTTATAACGAATTTTAACGAACCAAACCTGTGCCTAGAAATTTCTCATTTAATATTCGATATTCAAAACATTGAGTCAATTTGCAAAAAGTTCATGGATTCCAAACTGGTAAGGTATTAAAAAAATCAACTTTGTTTCTTTCAGATATTAGATATCACTTTCTGTTCTGATTGATTGAAGCGCCCTAGACTAGATAAGCTTTGCTTTTTCTAGGGCGGGGTGCGTAAACGTAAGACGGTAATTCGTAGCTTACTAGTAACATAGTTGCAAGTTTAAAAAATGATGATTATTATTACAGTAAAAAAACAAGCGAAAACGTGCGTTGGAGTTGGATTCCTGAACTATTTTCCCAGTACAGTAAAAACCCGCGTATAAGAACCTAGTGGATTAAGAACCTACAGGCTGAAATTTTGAAATTAGACCCCCATTTTATAAGAACCAATTCATCCTGAAATTTGAGGTTAGGTTCTTATTTGTAGATTATCATTAAAACTCCAGTTGCTTTGTATTACTGAACCTATATGTTTATTGCAAAAAACATGCAACAAATGCATTTTTAAATGTCCTTTTCAGTATTTCCAGTACTAAACTTCAAAGTATTAGCTGTTCATAATGTTACTGAAACTCATGTCTTTGGTAGTAGACCCATTTGTTTTCATCTTCCCCAACACCTTCTTCAAGTAGAAGGGATTTCAGTGAACTGACCATGAATAATAGGGTTGAACTTTGAATCAGAATAAAACAAATTGGTAAAAGCCCTGAACAAATTAAGAACCAAGTTAAGAACCTCAACAGCCTCATTTCCCACTAAATACCCAATATATAAGAACCTAATCAGGCTGACTTGCAAAATTGTAGGTTCTTATACGCGGGTTTTTACTGTAGTCAAGTTTAGGCAAACATCGTGCTGTAATGACCCCCCGTCATAAATTCAAATTCAAGCAGAGCTTTTCAAATTCATCCTTTGGGTGCTAGTGGTCGTATTGTTGCAAAGAAATAAAACAATTCACTGTTGTGACGGTCGAATGATGCAATATTTTGTTAATGTTAACATACGGATTTTTCAGTGAATGTTACCGTGCTGGCTTAGCTTAGTGGGTTCTTCGCTATTGGTTTGCAATTAGNAATTTATTTTGAAAGTTTTGCAACAGAAAACAGAATTTGAAACAATTTGAAGAGTGCAGTGCTTATGGATTGATTTTCTGTGCTCATTTTCGTGTTTTGAAAGATAGTTTTGAGACGTAATATGTATTATGTTAAATTAATTTATTTCGGAGGTTGTAGCTTATTTTTTAGTACTTTTTGGAATTCCAAATTGATTTAAAGTCCATCATTGTTTGTTTGCCAGCACTGGCATCCTTGATGTTTTTTGTTAAACACACGTCATGTTGTTTGTTTGTTTTCTGTCAGTCCGCAGTTTGACGTTTGTGTGTTTATTGTTGTAATAACCTGCTTTATTTTCAAGAAAACAAGTGTGTTGGCTTAGCAAAGTGGATCCATCGCAAATCAATTTTAGAAGAAGTCTTTGCGGTGAGCTTGCTCATCGAAACCCGGGGTGTCAGGGCCTCCGGCTCGGCCCCAAACCTTCCACTAGCGCAGTCCAACACTTTTGCCCCTGGAAATAATTCTATTTCTACGGATCATCAGACATCAGTGATTTAGAAAAAAATTATTTTATTTTAAAATTTCATTTTCATGCAATTTTATTTCTTTTTTGAGATAATTATATCACAGATAATTTTATATTTCATAATTTCAGATAATTTAAATTCAAAATAATTCTATTTCAAAGATCACAAATTATATCACAGATAATTTTATGTTTATAATTTCAGATAATTTAAATTCAAAATAATTCTATTTCAAAGATCACAAATTATATCACAGATAATTTTAAATTTCATAATTTCAGATAATTTAAATTCAAAATAATTCTATTTCAAAGATCACAAGACATCAGTGATTTGGAAAAAATCATTTCATTTTCATGCAATTAAATTTCTTTTTTTCAGATGATTTCATTTCATAAATATTTTCATATTTCATAATTTCAGATAATTTTATTTCAGAATAATTTATTTTCTTGATTAATAGACATCGGTGATTTAGACAAAAATCAGTTCATTTTGAAATTTCAGTTTCATTCAATTTCATCTTTTTTATTAATTTCATCTATATTTTATTTCCATCATGAAAAAAAATTTGTCAAACTGTAATATTTTTTTAATCTCGACTTTGATACCTTTTAATTTTTCTGCTGAGAAAATTTTCTCGTTGCAAATGCTATTGTAGCCTGCGTGCAGACTATACTTTTCCACTGCGAAGGAGTGATAAAGAGACCTCTCTGTCAATCCTTCGCAGTGGAAAAGTATAGTCTGCACGCAGGCTAATGCTATTGGGAATCTTTTTAAAACCGTTTCCTTGTGTTTATAATTTTTTATTTATATAACTTTCCAATTTACTTTTTATTTAATCGACTTTATGATGATACTTCATGTTTTTCTTTAAATTAAATTTTTATTTTATTTCTTCAATTTTAATTTAATCTAATTTCATTTTTTTTTTTATTCTTTCGTTCATCTAATTTAATTTATCTCGTGTTGCTAGGTAAATTTCGATATTTAAGTGGGTTGACTTTCATTTCAATAATTTTTGCAGTATTTATTTGGCAAAAACAACTTATGAATTTTGAACTTTTAGGTATTGATTGAGATCAGTTAAAAATGTTAAAATGTAGAGTATTAAGAAGAAAGAGATATATACAGATGTAATAGAAAAATGTAACACAAATTAGACTGTAAAAATGACACAAAAAGGTATTTTAGACTACAGATTATTTTATTTTGGTGCAATTTTGGAAAATGGTCTGCAAAGGGCAAGTAAAAAATACCAAAATGGAACCAATAAAATAAAATGAATTAAAACAGAATAAATAGATATAAGATAAAATAAAATATAAAAAATATAGAAAATAAATAATTGATATAAAATAGAATAAAATGAAATAATATAAATGAATGAAATAAAATAGAATTATAATAAAATAAAAACATAAAAGTATGAAAGTATGAAAGGAAATGAAGCAAACTATATACTTAAAATTGAAAGTGAATAGGTTGCTCGTAAAGGTTTATTGAAGAATTTAAATGATTTTAAAAACGAATATTAAATATATTATATTCAACCTTTTGTTTTGAGAAAGTTGATCAGATTACTTTATATTTGGAGCATGAAAAAATGCGCGTAGATAGAACTTCGACATAATAAGGCGGCAAATAATAGCGCAACACTTTGATAAAAATCTTACTAAAAGCAAAAAAATACAGGATTCTAATAATAAAATGATCATTAGAATAATACCGAATGATTTTAAAATTTGGAGAGAATTCTATATGTTCAACTCCAGGGGGATAGGATGAATAATTGTTTATTTATATTTTTCCAAGTTATTTAAAGTTAAGGCTAGAGCAAAACTCTTTTACAGCACGTCAATTTAGTTCAATCTTGTTCAAAGTTTTTACTTCCATTTTACTAAACCAAATTCATTTTACCAAACCAAAGAAATCTTCAAGTATTCTTTCACAAGACAAGGACATGAAATTTGTTCTCGATGCTTCTAAGAATAGTATTGAAATTTTTGACAGTTTTGTAAAAAGCACAGATTGTTGCTGGTCGCTTTTGAAATCTTTTATGAAATTTTTGTAGTTTATTTTTATCACAATTTATTTTCTTTTTTATCTACTATATTTATTCTATTCATCATTGATTTTTGTTTTATCACCAAAACGGAAAAATAACTTGCCTCGAGTAAATATCTTCCGTTGAAATTGCGGATTGATTGTCAATGTTAGCTTTCTTACTGATTTTGATTTCATCTCCACAGGCTGCGAAGATCGTTCCTGACTGCTTGAAACATTTTCATTTTCTTGGGAGAATGCTTGGAAAGGTTTGTTTTTTGTATAGTTCGTCATAAAACATGCTCTCCTGATCTTTGTAATTTAATATTTCTTCAAACCCATTCTTGATATCCTAGAAATTGTCTGAATCTTGGAAATTAGCAGAGATGCAAGAAAAAAACAGAAGAAAGAATAACTTTCGTTTTCTTGTTCAATTTAATTTTCCAAATCAGTTTCTGTTTTCAATTTAATCTCAGGTGTGTAACATAAGCAGCCCTGTTTCAGATAACTTCGCCTACTTAGAAGGGTGTTAATTTAGGAAGTAAAGTAAATATGTTAATTGTCGCCTTTAGATACAAAATATTTAGGTATGATATCAAACATCTGTATAGAACTAAAGTGATTTATTAGAAAGTTTCCGAGACCAACAAAAATCCCCAGTTGATATTTATGAATCTAATTAGTGCATTAGCATTCTACATCATCTTCCGATTTACTATTAAACATTTTAACGCAGGGATCACTGTGGAGACTATTTCAATTTTTTGACAGCAATTCGATTTTGTTAAGTTAATGAAATCTTCGTCCTTTGCCTCTATTTATTTTCGCGTCTACCGGGTGACTCAAAAAAGTGTCCCCCTGTTCGAAAAATCATTGCAGCAAATTTCCTTGCGCTATAATCATCAAAATTGATTTTGCTAATAGCTACAAGATTGGAGCTATTTTTATATTTTTTTGGTAATTTTCAAAACAGTAGTCCCTTGGTAGATTCGAAAAATTCAAAAAATTAGTTTTGCACAACATACAGAAAATGGCCTAAAACGCTAACGCACGATCAAAGGCATCTCGAAATAAAAGAAACGCAACTTGTCAGTTTTACTATTTTCATTCCCCCTTTTTTAGAGCAATAAATAAGATATTAACTTCCGTTTCCGTCTCAGTTTAGTTTATCATTTTATTTATTATGCTAATTCTCAAAAGGATTTTGAATGGATTTTTCAAAAGACCTGGAAGATTTGATCGTGTTTTTTAGGCCATTTTTCCGGTTGTCCTGCAGGAATGATTTTTTGAATCTTTCGAATTTACCAAGGGACTACTACTTTGAAAATTGCTAAAATATCAAAAGATATACTTCAATCTTTTAGCTATTAGAAAAATTAATCGCTATGATTATACCGGGTGTCCCAAAAAAAAGTATACAGATTTGGTCAACCCTAACGATCAGAATTTAGCATGAATCAATCCGAAATCATTTTTAAAACATTACTCGATAGTTAACTTGAACATAGATACCTTGTTTTTTGACATTGGTGCTTTGAGAGTAGAGGTATTAATCTTCAAAGGACAGATTTGCCTCCACCTCCAAACCAGAGCTTTGGCGTTTTGGCCTAAGCAAATTCTTGAAGCACAGCGAATAAGTCAACAATAGCCTTGAAAACATTTGAAACAAGAGGAGAAAAATTAAAAACTGCACAACAAATGCGTTTCACAAAATATAACTTACGTGACGCTTATCACCAAGGGAGCTCCGAAGTAAACTTCATTCATTTGAAGTGAAACAAATTGTGGATATTAAAATGAATGAAGTTTACTTCGGAGCTCCCTTGATGATAAGTGGCACGTAAATTATAATTTGTGAAACGCATCTGCTGTGTAATTTTTAATTTTTCTCCTCTTGTTTCAAATATTCAAGTCTATTGTTGACTTATTCGCTGTGCTTCAAGAATTTGCTTAGGCCAAAACGCCAAAGCTCTGGTTTGGAGGTGGAGGCAAATCTGTCCTTTGAAGATTAATACCTCTACTCTCAAAGCACCAATGTCAAAAAACAAGGTATCTATGTTCAAGTTAACTATCGAGTAATGTTTTAAAAATGATTTCGGATTGATTCATGCTAAATTCTGATCGTTAGGGTTGACCAAATCTGTATACTTTTTTTTGGGACACCCGGTATTGCAACCATTTTTGCTGCAATGATTTTTCAAACCGGGGGGATATTTTTTTGAGTCATCCGGTATTTTATAAGCTATGATATGCTACTGGCAAAATTATCAAACATTATGTTACAGACAATTTAGAGTTGTTGCATGTATCCTGAATAGGTCTTTATTTCCAATTCCAAAAAATATGATTCTTGATTCAGAATTTTGGAAGTAAGTTTAAACATTCCCAAATAGTTTTCGGAATATATTGCAGAATATAAGTAATTCTGGAAAGCATTCTAAAAGTAAAAAATCTGGTGAAATCTTGAAAATCCAGTAATGTGTATAAGATTCCACAATATATTTCATAATCCAAATTTACTCTTAAGTCACATTCTTATTAAAAATTATAAAGGCCTTGTATTAATATTATTATCATTTTTTTTTTCGTGTTGGCAGTTTACATGTCAATGATGCAAAGTAAAAATATCATTTATTTTCTTGCAGGTAATCTATGAGAATATGATGGTGGAAATGCCCTTTGCTCCATTCTTCCTCTGCAAATTATTGAACAAGCACAGTGCTGATGTTGACATTCACCATTTGGAATCTCTCGACCCAGAACTCTACAGGTAATTTTTAGAGTCAGTTTTATTTTCACTTTGTTTCTAAGGTGTCTCCTGACCCTTAGCTCATCTAAAGAGTAAACATCATTTTTTCAAAAAAAAGATGAAATCCAGGTCCTTTTTTAATGTGAGAAAGTCTTGTACTACGCTTGAGAAGCACTACAAAATTTGCAAAAGTTAATTCATCACTTGTTATAACAAATCTGTCATTGTGCCCTCATTCTGGTGTAAAATTCACTGGAATTATATGTTTTGAGCTTAATAAAACTAAATAGAACGTACCAGTAGTGATCATCGAAACTACTTCATAGATTTGACACCCACAACACGTGCACAAATTATAAAGACTTTGTGGGCCTAGGGTCTGATAAAAATTTTATTAAAAAAGATGCATAAAGATGTTTAAGCTTGTGAAGATTCAAGAGAATGTCAGAAAAGAAGAAAATATAACAGAACAAGAGAAGAAAGGGAGTTATGAGAAAGGAAAGTCAATTAAAAGAAAGGTGAGAACAAAAATGGCAAGGAAGTAGTGCAAAAATATAATAATGCAATGCAATGCAATGCAATGCAATGCAATGCAATGCAATGCAATGCAATGCAATGCAATGCAATGCAATGCAATGCAATGCAATGCAATGCAATGCAATGTACAACAAAGTTGCAGATGAGTTTATTAATTTAGGAATTACCTTTAGAATATCTTGTTTAAATTACCAAAGAGATAGCACCTCCTATGTCTTCGCTAATAGTAAGCATGGGAAGAGGAAGAATGTTGTGTTTGTATAAAGATTCAAATAGAATTTAGAGCATCAGCTAAAACGTCGAGGAATCAGAATTAGTTTCTGTATTATTTCGTAGAAATTTGCTGTCGTTAAAGAATTATGATGGCGACTTTGATGATATTGCATTAAATTTCACTGTTATCAATGGAGAATTTGGAGATATCGAGGTAAGTCTTGACTACTAGCTTTTGGTTATCTCGTTGAAATAGCAGCTGAGTCAGAAACATTTTTAGACGCTTGCGAGCCTGTAGTTTTCAAATGCACTTCAAACTCTTTCAAGCTGAGGCTCATTGTGTATTTTACACGTCATTATGGATGCTAGTTGGGTAAAAGTGGCTGTATTATTCACAGCCTGCAAGCTATTTTATTATGATGCTTCATCTCAGAATCCTAAACAATTGATGAAATTTGCTAAAAATTTGCTAATCATTTTACTGTAGTGAAGATCAATTTTTAGGAATATTTAGCAAACAACAGGCTCACAAACGCCTGAATTTTTTTCTTGCTCAGTGGGTAGATAACTCTTAAGCTTGCTTGTTAAAATTTATTTTCTTCATGTGTAATTATTTCCTAAACATACGACCGATTTTGATCCTGTCAATGAAGTTAATTTTGTTATTTTCTTTTAAACTTTATTCGTCTGGCTTTCATTTGCCCTAATTACCTCTAAAGCCTATGGTTTTGGATCTACTTTTGTGTCCAGTGGATACTCAAGTTCGGTTGATAAATACTACAACTACGTAATATTTTTGTCGTAAAATTTGATATTTTTTATGATATTCATTATGAGAAAAAGTCTTTTGTAATATATTTTAATTTGGCAAGCTGATATAAAAAATGTCTGATAATGGAAGACCTTTTCTGTTTGCTAATCAAATATACACCAGAAGAGAGTACGTGCAAAAATTACAGTAATGTTTTCAATTTTTCTTTCTAGTGGTTTTGTCAGTTATGGGTATTTTTCTTATTCAGGTGGAAGAATTGAAACCAGGAGGTCGTGATATTCCAGTGACGGGTTTCAATAAAATCGAATATATTCATCTTATGGCTGATTATCGACTAAATAAGCAGGTTCGTTAGTGTTTTCATGACAATTGATAAAATACATTCAATTCTGACTTTAAGTGATAAAAATTCTTCAAAAGCGCATTTGCTTTTTAGCTTCTCGTCTACTTTCTGTTTCTTTGTTGCTCATGTGATTTTATTGTGAGTTACATTGACATTAAATATTTTCTACCTTATATTCGTGATTTTTGCCAAAATTATAATAATAATAATATAATAATAATACTACATATTTATACAGGATAAGCCTTTTCAGTACAAGTAAGATACTGCTATCAATAAGGGTCCTGTAAAATAAAATGAAAGAAACCGTTTTCGAGATAAAAATTAAGTTAAAAGTTAAAAGCCACACGATTATCATACAAAACTTAGGTTGTTTATTTTCCGTTTAAATTTTACAAAGTACGACTCGTTCATAAGGTCGGTTGGCAATCCATTGAAAATCAGTGCGCCTTGAAAGGCAAAAATTTTTCTTCCTGCTTCTGTTTTGACTTTTGGCAGCGTAAGACGTGAACCGTTTCCACGCGTATCTTTGCCATGATTGAACCGCTTAAACATAATTCGTAATGGTAGAGGGCAAGAATCATTTAATGACTTGAAAACGTCCATTAAGGCTCATTTTTTCCGGGTTTCATCTATTGTGTCCATTTTCAGGGTTGTGTTCTTAGTAGGAGCTATGATCTTGTGAGCTCTGTCTTGAATCGACTGCAACTTTCTCTTAGCACTTTCACCTATGCTTAGATAAACTGGATAGCAATAGAGTCGATTGATTGATTGGTTGATTGGTTGATTGATTGATTGATTGGTTGATTGATTGGTCGATTTATCATGGAACGCAAAGGATCATGGTAAAAATTATCCGACGCCATCTTTAGCCCAGTAGGCTATTAAACGTCGATCTTCAAAAAAATTATTTGTATTCTTAACAAATCGATGGTCTACATCACTTTCTAGTACCGAAAAGATGCCCCGTCCTTGCTAATGAAATCTTTAAAATTTTCCTCCAAGCCTTGTTCCTATCAAGCACTGAGAAGCAATCCATTTGTCTGACGTGGTAGTTATTTAGGATCCACAAATGGAAATCGTTTAACATATTTTTATGGAATTAGAATGACCTACCCACGTAATACTACCTCATTGTTATAAAATTAATATTTGCTCAAAAGACCGAGAAAGCCAACTTTCTTAAATGTTAACTTTTTATTTTGTTAGTGTTATATATATATATATTAGTTATGTTGTTTCTTTTCCTGCAGATTCGAGCACAATGCAATGCTTTTAGAGCTGGGTTATCAGACGTAATCAATATTGAATGGTTACAAATGTTTGGTCATCGAGAATTACAGGTATGAATATTCGTTTCCTCAATTTACAAGGAATTTTGAATTCGGTAGACTAGCATTCAATCTTCTCCTCTCCTTGTGTTGCTACGGGCCTCCAAGATAATTTTCCAAACATCCTTCGAAGGCTTGAAGAAACTTTTAGTGCCACAAAAATTGAAAGTTGCGTTAAAGAACAGATCTATGTGATGAAAATGTTCTTCTAGAGGTGGTAACAGCAAATCATTTGATAAGTTCTTAGAGAGAAGAAGTAAGAGTAGCAAGATTGCAATTATTTTGGAGCTACCTTTTATGTAATTTATGATTGATTTGTTTCAAAAACAACTTTTTGCCAAATCTGCAGAGAGAAGTGGATGATGTTTCTGTGTACTACAAAGATCCCTCCTTCTCACTCTCAAGACTCGTTCATTCACACTTCATTTCTTCAAGAACCTTTTCAAAAATTTGAAATTCATAATTTCAAAAACTTCATTTTTCAAATTTTTTCTTTCTTATCTCCGAGCAATATTATATCTTCCGTTTTACAGGACCTCTAAGGGGACCGTTATGAGAAGAATGACAATTCGACCTTTTAATGCAAGCCCCGCCACTCTAATTAGGGATGTTTGATTTTTGAACCAACACTTAACTTTTCAATTCTTTCATTTTAACTTTTCAGTTCTTTTATTTGAATGAAATTGTAACTGTTTATCTCCTTTTTTAAATCTTTGAACTTCAGGAATTTTTCTTTCATTTTGTGGGCAAATAAAAGACATACTTACTTTAAGAACGAAAATTTTTGGACTATCTAGTTTGATTTCAGACAAACAGAACGTGCAGGACCCAAAGATGACCCTTGGTAGAGCAGCAATTCAAAGTATTTTTTTTATTTAAATAAATACTGTAAATAGGTTGTTAATTTGTTAATTTCACCGAAAGGAGTTTCGTGTATAAATATTGATAAAATGAAAAATGAAAAAAGCAGGTTGTCCGAAAAGTTCAATGACCGAAATTTCTCGTTTCCGAAAATCTTCATGTCCAAAAACAAAAGGAAAGCAAAACCTTCTAGTTTGAAGGTGAATAACCAACGTCATATCGTCTTCCTCCCCTCCTTATCCATTTCTAGTGATATGATAACTCTAGAAGTTGCTTTGTCAGGCTAATATAAGCGCTCAATTTATCTCTCAACTTTCATTGAGTCGCCGATACGGTGATTCTACGCTGAGCCAGCTCTTCATCGTGATAACATGAAATGGACTTAGACTGATCTAAAACGCGCTAATGAGGCTTCCAATTTATTAATTTCTTGAAAAAGCAGAAAGGTGTCTGATTCTACGGCTTTAGTATCAACAGTATAAAATTTTGTCCGAAATTAGGAGGAATGTGGGCAAAATTTTCCGTCATTTTAGTCCAAATTTCTTTTGTCTGAAAATTATCGTCCAAAATTTTTTGGTCTGAATTTTATTGTTAATGTACTTACTTAAATGGATGCACCGTTGGATCTTGAAAGCTTCCTCAGCTTCAGCAGTTGTTCTTATGTTAGGGACGAGTGCCACTTCCACTGTGGTATTTTCCCTGATGTCTCATTTCTTGGTATCTTCACTTGAAGTCATCCTTGTGATACCTTTAATCTAGACTGATCACATGAGTCTCAGTTTTCCGCATTGAATTGAATGATAGCAGATTAAAAAAATTGAACGAATACAAGGAATCACGTCGTAAGTCTACCTTTAATCCTCAAAGCTAAAAATGCAATTTTGTCTCTATTCTATTTACAGGTTCTGATTTCTGGAGCTCCTGTCCCAATCGATCTTGAAGACCTCAGAGAAAATACAAACTATTCAGGTTAGCCAAGTTTACTTGTTCTTCGACTGTTTGCATAATTCACTACAAATTTCTCTTTTTGGAATAGTAATAATACCAGTACCAGCCCAGGCGTCAAATCTTTGAAAAGACTGCAAAAATAGTTAATGCCTCTTCTGTTTGACTTAATGGCTTAAAAGGAACTTCAGGTACATTGCTATAATTCTATTTGTGCGATTTTTTATATCTTGATTATTTTCAGGATTACGGCGTGTTTCTTTTATTGAAAGAATTCATGAAAAGTTTTGAAAATGTAAAGTCATCGTAAATGATTAATAGAGGAAAATGGTACAATCTTCATGAAAACCATAGTTTATGAAGGTCTATGACATGGCGGTAAGCAGAATTCTGTAGCTTTCTCGTTTGTGATTTAGCAATTTGACGACGTGACAACCTCAAAACTGGTTTAACCATGAACACGCATTAATACACAATTACGCTAAAGATGCCGGCGATGAACTTTTTACCGAGATGCATTACGTTCTTTAATCGAATCCCTATAGAATCATTAAAAATTCGTAATTGGAACGCAATGCATCTTGGTAAAAAGTTCGTCGCCGCCATCTTTAGCAAGTCTCGGTCAAACGATCCAACATTTCACCCAACATTTCACCCAACATTCCACCCATCATTTCATCCAACATTCCACCCAACAACATAAGTGGTCAAACGATCCAACATTTTACCCAACATTTCAGAACAATGGAATTGTTGGGCGTCCTCACCCAACATTTTTGATCCCAATCAAATTTCACCCATGTAGCTTTTACTGCTACAACCCACTGGGTTGTACCACCAGTTTGCTAGGTTGTAAAGTAGGTTGTACTACAACCTACTTTACAACCCACTTAACTTGGATCGTTTGACCGGAGCTTAATCGTCTGAAAGTTATCAAGATATCAAAAGTTTCAAAAATTGACTTACAGCAAAGTGCATGAAGTTCCTTTCAAGCCATGAAATCCAACGGAAGATGCATTAACCATTTGTGCATTCTATTTAGAGATTTGACGCTTGTGCTAATCCTATCTTGTTTAGATTCGCAATGAAATGATGCATAATCAGAGATTTTCTTCAAACAAGTGTTGTTTATCAAGACGTTTAGAGCTGCGACACTAATCTAGTAGACCGATTTCAGAGATATTGCTTTGAAGAGCCGTCGTCACCCTTCAGACTGTCTGAAATCAAATTTGGTCTAAGCAGAAAATAGGGATCCACACTGCAGTTGTTAAACTGATAAAAAAGTTTGACTTTAGTTGACTTTTCTATCAGTTCAACTACTGCAGTGGGGATCCATGTTTTCCGCCAAAGGGGGGGGGGTTATACTCTGGTGTCTTTAGGATAGGAGTGCTCAGGTTACTTTTTTGGGTCATTTGTACAATAATTATTTGGGTTCATTAAATTTTCTTTATTATTTTTTGGGTCTCAAATGTGGGGAAAATTTAAAAAAATAAAGAAAAACATAATTTACAAACAAAATCAAAATCACGCAACGTTATTAGAATCAAAATACTTGAATTTTCAAATTTATTACGAGATTTCTATCAGTTAGTGCACTTGTCCATAGATGTAAGATGCTGAATTCATAATTATTGGGTATATAGGTTAAGAAATTTTATTTTGTTGGGTCGATTTTTATGCTAGAAATTAATTTTTTGGTTGATGCTTTGTACCACAGACTGAGCACCTCTATCTTAAATACAGTGAAACCCCGCGTATAAGAACCTAGTGGATTAAGAACCTGCAGGCTGAAATTGTCCAATTAGACTACCATTTTATAAGAACCAATCCATTGTATTCATTGTTTAAACCCAGGCTGACTTGCAAAATTGTAGGTTCTTATACTCGGGTTTTTACTGTATACCAGAGTAACCGCCCTGGGATTTTCCGCTCAGGCCAAGTTTAATTTTCAGCAGTGGCGGACACTTTGCCAAATATTGGGGGGGGCGAAGCTATTGTTTCGGTTTTGTTTATTTCTATCGTTTTTAAACAAAAGACAGTCTGAAATTGCAGCGTTCTTGCAAAGGAACCTGGGTGACGATGGCTCTTTAATCTGCCATTGAAACTATAGCTTAGACTTCAAAACCAAGTTTATGTATTTATGTCACAATTTGAATGTTGCAAAAGCGATCAGAATTTGATATCGTTTAGATGCTATCATTTGAATGTTTAAAAGCTGGTCAGTCTACACATTTTGTAAATAAGTGTCCTGGCTACCATGCCTCTTACTTCGGAAGAACATCTCGCAATTTTGACTACATGATGCAGGGAACACTTAGAATCAATGAAGTAGGTCAGAAAATAAAAGTAAGTCCTTCCCCTATCTAAGGCCATCTCAACCAATCAGGTCACGCCTCGTCGTTGGAAGATTTCTCAGTGTTGGACAGAGCTAACACTGATCTCGATTTGCTCATCCATGAAAGTCTATTCATTTACGTGATCTTCCTCATTTAACTCAACAGTCTTCTTTTCCCTTCGCTTTGTTATAAGGTATTGTCCTTTGGGCTTGCCCCTTTCCTTTATTTACTTTTCACGCAGGAACTGTAATCACACACTTTAGTTGTTATTTGTCTTTATGCATATAAATATACCCTCGTGCTTTCGAAAAATTTTATTCTGAGGATGAAGCACAGTATTGCTTCGAAACGTCAAATGAAAAAAACATGGCGTGGTGTTCAATACTTTATTAATAATCGGCTTTTTCTTCAACTGGAATTGTCACTAACATATATGAAATTTTCGCTAACTTGAATTTGTCTCTTACTTGGAATTGTCTTGTTAATTTGAATATAATTTGGAATGAAATATGCTGAAATATGAAATAAAAATAATCAAGTCCTTGTTCTTCGATTTTTGGTGAACTTACGGTTTCCTGCCAACACTTCCATTTTTAAGTAAGTCGTGGAAGATAAGGAATAAATACATAGCTAGGAGTTCAAGGGTCTATTGTCCTGGTTTGTAAGAATTTTAATTTGCAAATACTCCCTGGCAGGCAAAACCGTGTGGGACAAGGCCTTGCGACATCTTTATATAGCACTGTATTCTGATCATTTTTGCTACATCTAAATTTGACAAAGATTCGTAAACTCCACCTTGCACTGGTCGATTCATGTTAATTTCTAGCGAGCTTATTGTTCAGCATGTAAAAAAGAAATACCTAAGGGCCTCTCAGTCCAATTTAGAAGAAATTCAACAGTACTTTAAAGCAAGAGTCTTCTAAGTAAAATGGTCAATCAGTTTCTCAATCCTTAAAGGCGCAATTTTTTCACTCATCCGATACGCCATAAAAATCCTCTTAGTCATTGTCACACCCGTCTAAGTGCCCCCATGAGAGGTCAGATGTTCGCCGGAGTCCTGGTAATCGAAAAATAGTCAAATTTTCGCCGGGAAGCTCCAATTTTGTACCGAGGACAGCATGGTTTGTTGGGGGACTGTATCTGCGTGGAACTAATTGCTCAAATTTCTCCCCGGGGCTTGCACAATTTGCGGCTGAGGTTTCACTTGTGAGGCATTTAGTACCGGAGAGATTCTCTCTGAGTCTGGGGACAGAATTTGCTTCATTTTTTGACCGGGGTAGAATGTGCCGGGGCACTAGACAGGGTTGTATTCTCTATAATTACGTGTAAGAAAGCGAATGAAAAGTTGTTCGAGGAGAATATTTATGGTGTTAAATGCAAAACTTTGATGTGGAAGATCATGCACATGTCGTGTTCACGAATAGATATATCTTTGATTATTTACATTTTTTCATCAGGTGGATACGCAGATGATCATGCTCACATAGAAGCATTGTGGGAAATACTTGATCATTTTAACAACGATCAAAGACGACAATTCATCAAATTTGTCACTAGCTGTTCTAGACCACCTCTTCTTGGTTTCAAGGTAAATTGTAATTCTTATTGAAGAAATAAATATATTTTTGTTTCCGTTCACCAGATCCTGTGTGTTATATACTAAGTTATATTTTGCTAATTTTATACCTTCTCTTGCATACCATTATTTTAAAACANAAAAAGAATAAGAGAGATATAAAGTTAATTTTCAGAGAATGCCAGATGACAACTTGGTAACCATGGAGACAGTGCTAAATATAGAATGTCAAAATTGTTACAGTTTCATTGCTCTATGATACAAAGTTAAACTTACTAAATCTCAGCAGCCTTCTACATATATCGAACATAGCGGAAACAAAAATATACTAGGGGGCGGAATCCGCCCCCCAGGTCAGATAGGGCTAAGTGCCCCCATGAGAGGTCAGATGTTCGCCGGAGTTTGTTGGGGGACTGTATCTGCGTGGAACTAATTGCTCAAATTTCTCCCCGGGGCTTGCACAATTTGCGGCTGAGGTTTCACTTGTGAGGCATTTAGTACCGGAGAGATTCTCTCTGAGTCTGGGGACAGAATTTGCTTCATTTTTTGACCGGGGTAGAATGTGCCGGGGCACTAGACAGGGTTGTATTCTCTATAATTACGTGTAAGAAAGCGAATGAAAAGTTGTTCGAGGAGAATATTTATGGTGTTAAATGCAAAACTTTGATGTGGAAGATCATGCACATGTCGTGTTCACGAATAGATATATCTTTGATTATTTACATTTTTTCATCAGGTGGATACGCAGATGATCATGCTCACATAGAAGCATTGTGGGAAATACTTGATCATTTTAACAACGATCAAAGACGACAATTCATCAAATTTGTCACTAGCTGTTCTAGACCACCTCTTCTTGGTTTCAAGGTAAATTGTAATTCTTATTGAAGAAATAAATATATTTTTGTTTCTGTTCACCAGATCCTGTGTGTTATATACTAAGTTATATTTTGCTAATTTTATACCTTCTCTTGCATACCATTATTTTAAAACATATTTACATGTTTCGTGTTATTTCTTTCGTGGTATTTCGTTTCGTTTTGAGAAATAACACGAAACATTATACAATAGAAGGTATGAAATTACCAAAATATAATTGATAATAGATTTTATAAGAATGTCTTTACCAGATCACCCAAAAATTACGTCAGATCACCTCTAGATATGGGTAGTGTTTTATTTCACGAAATCGTCTGTGAACATTGTGAAGGCAGTGGTGACTCCCTCGAAACTTTGAGCGATTTTATGTATTGTCTTTAATTTGTGGCCTCCGAAACTCGAGATACTTTGGTCCAAATTTATGACTATGCTCCTCGACCAAAGGATTTTTGATGAAACAGACGCTGTTTGGAATCTCGAGAAATTATTCTGCTTGGCAAATTTCAGAAACGAGGAGCTACTCAATCGACCAATTGACGACCATCCTTCTTGCGACGTTCAAAGGTCATGGGAGAAATGAAAAATAAAGTTCCAAAAATGTTTATCCCTCACATTCTCATTGTCTTTACTTACGTGAAGGTCCAAATATTAGTTAAAAAAACATATACAGGGTGTCCCAAAAAAATTGTGCCCCATTTGTGTGGCTGCTGCAGAGGAGCTGTGCGTTCTATTGTCCCGTTCTTGATACAGTTGCATAGGATAGGCTTTAACGTAGAGTTTGGGGCCTTCTTTTAGCCAATCGTTCATGTGGTTGCTGATTTATAATACACGAAAGTCAAAAAAGTGATTGCTTCGAAAACAGCACTGTCTTTGTTCTCCAAAAATGCCTAAATCAAGTAAATACTGCAAGAAAAGGTTCTCGTTCTGTGTTGGAATTTTGAAAGGGGTTAATTGTATTGTTTACTGATAACACAATAACATTGAGCCATTTTCAAATGTAGAAAAAATGCAAATACAACGCTAGAACCCTTTCAAAATTTACGTGGTTTCGACATTTTCGGAGAATAAAGAAAGTGCTGTTTTTGAAACAATCATTTGTTCGACTTTCTTGTGTCATAAATCAGCAACCACTTGTCCGATTGGCGAAAATAATATCTCAAACTCTAAGTTGAAGCCTATCCTATGCAACTGTATCATGAATGGAACAATAGAAGGAACAGCTCCTCCGCAGCAAGCACACAAACAGGGCACAAATTTTTTTGGACACCTGTACTTTCCATCTAACTTAGCCATCAATTGCTCCCTGTTCATATCCTATCTCTGGCTGCGCATGGTCTATGTTTTTGAAGCTCTTAAATACCCTTTAGATAAATCTGCATCCCCACAACAATCACGTTTTTTCGGATTCTGTATCTTTTCATGTATGAATTTAACCCTTCTGTTCTAAATTGTTTGTCGTTGCACCACAGAAATCATAAAATTTTCACAGCAGTTTTCAGATCAATTTCATAACTTGAGATTGTTTAATTTAGTGAGACGCTTGTTCATGAAACACTAATGTTATCTACTTCTCTTCGTGCATTTTATTCACTTTTCAGTAAGTTATTTTACGATGATATTGGTTTTCTAAGGTTTATCAAGGGTAGCTCATTAATTTTGTCCGACAGCGTATATTTTGGCTCTTGCACCCAGAGTGCCCCTCACCCTACACTTTCCCCTCTTCAAACTAGGTGATAAAGTTATTCTTTTCCTCAGGAACTATATCCGAAGATGTGCATACATTATGGCGGGAATGAAGATCGGCTCCCTAGTGCCAGCACGTGCATGAACATTCTAAAATTACCAGAATACAAAGATAAGGAGACTCTCAAAACGAGACTGTTGTATGCTGTTGAGTCCGAGGCTGGATTCGAATTAAGTTGATATTTATATCGAAAACATGTGACCGAAACATATTGTATATTGTTTGTTAGAAAAAGGTTTTCGTATTTTGAATTAAGAATAAATGATTGATACCAGATTCGCCTTGTTGGTACAATATGATTTCTGCATTCAACGACTGGATGGTCTGTACCTTACCAACATTTTCAGAACTACCGTATACCAACGAAAAGAGATTAACCCTACTAGATTTTTCAAATATGGAAACTGTGTCGAGGTGTACATAGCAACCTTAATCAAAACAGGCCTAAAATCCTTAATCAAATTTGCTAGCAATTTAACCACACAGGCCTGTTTTGAAGATTTTTAGGATGAAACACAAGAGCAAGGAACGTCAGATAACGACCATAAGATGAAATGTGATTTTGTACAGCAACCCTGATTGGTATTCAAAGCAAATTACCTATCTAGCTTGCGATTTTTCTGATTGGCTTATTTCAAAACACAGCTGAGTATATACCGGGTGAGTCAGAAAAAACGTGGGGTGTTTGCCAATTTTTATTGATGCAATTTTCTCAGAAATCCTTTCTTTAAAGCTTCATTGCACGGGAAAAAGGCTAACTTAGATATATAAATTTAGTTGGTCAAAATCGGTCGCGGTCTTTTCGTTCCATAATTATGAGTGATTTTGGTAAAATCGTGTTTCATAAGATTCCTAAAATAGGCCTTCAATTAGATTCATATTCATGCNTTCTTTCATCTTTTTTTCCATGAGCATTTGTTTTCCGATTGATTCCCTTGTCGCCCTTTTTTGACTGATAGCTTCGGTAAAGATTAAATAACGAATAAAGTGAAAAAATCAAATAAATTGATCCTGCTAGCTTGAGCAATGTCTTCCATCTCATATTTCAGGTATATCATCAATTTTAACTGCAATCCTGATGTTATTTTGAAGGATATGCCGCTCCTTTCCCGTCACAGCTTTCTTGTTCTAGAATGTCTGAGAAGTTTATTTACGTTGCTGTTGTTGCTCTGGGAAAGATATTTTGCTGTTGTTGTTGTGATCGCCAGATCGAGGCTACTTGCACATGGTAGCCATTTTGAAAACAAATTTTCAGGATTGAAGATGGGTGAAAAACTTCAGGTGTGTATTACTTCTTTTAAATAAGAATAAATATTTTTTTTGGTAAAGTCAGGTGTCAACTGATGCAATGAATAAAACTCCGAGGTATTAGTGGAAAAGTATCAGAGACGAGAAACATTCCTATTATTGATATATGTACTTCTCATCCGAGACAACAACAGCAAGTTTAGGCCAAACCAAAAAGGCCAAATTATTCTACAGCTATCTTCTATCAAATTCAGCAAACAGGGGAATGTAAAATGGCATTTGTTTCTTTAGTAACGAATATTAACTTTACAATGTGGTCCAATCCAAGTACAAAGTGCACACCTTTTTTGCAACAAGATCTCAGCTGCACTTGCAGCACCAGCCGAAAATTGCGCATTACAAAAAGCAGATTAAACAGAAGATTTATTTTATCACCGCAGGTGTTCCAGACTGCATTTTATGTTGCGCACCCGGAAGATCCCCCTCCCCCCACCATTTGAAGTATAACAAAGGAAGAATAATAGAGTCATTGTTCTAAAAAATAGCCAGGCGTGCATCTTCCATGCCCACTTTGCAAACTTTCCTGTCTGGTTTAGATTTATAAATTTTCATTGTGTCTCTTTTCTGGTGGATTTTAAATATCAGACTTTACCTGTAGGCCCTGGTGGAAGCTGTGTACGCCATATGCCACAGCTTCACGCCAATTTCTTTTGTTTATTGTTTTTAATATTTTTTTAGAGTGAGTCTGTGCGCCGCAGATCTGTGGCGTAACATACGCCGATTCCAGTCTGGCCTGTGGGTGGTTGCAGAAACAATTTGGTAAAGGGATATTGAGCTCTAAGTAATTTTGCTGATTTAAATCTTGCAAAAAGTAATTGGCCAGGAGGATATGTACTCTTAAACCCCAATCATAGCACAGATAAAATTTGGTATGCCTACCAAAAACTTTTTTCAGCATAGTGTTTACAATACAAGTCTTATCCAATCTGAGTCACCATTGTGCCCAGCATAGACGAATTTTGGTACTGGCACCAGCTTTATCCTTGTCATGCCAAAACAAATTGTGCATTGTAAATGAGGCTTAATTGAAAGGTGTTCTGATCTACTGATGTTTAGATTGTTTAGCAACTCAAAACACTCACTTGATGTTATAATTGCTTGCAGGAAGAAAAACTTTTGGAGACAACCATTGATATGCTTATAACTAGAGCACAAGATCTGAAGGATAGCTTGAATTTATTTTTATTGAAATTAGAACATGAGCAACCAAACTGGTAAGCATTACTGTACTGTATGCCCTTTTAGATGCAAAAAGATTCTGCTGTGTTGCAGTTGCGTAAAGATTCTGCTGTGTTGCAGTTGCGTGGTGTCCTGAAATCTTGAAGAGTTCACTGGAAGATGATTGAAATTGAAAAAGAAATACCTCCACTCGAGCTACCTCCATTTTTCTTCCATTCATAATAGCTTGTGTTTAAATCTCAAAATGGATTTTTGCATAATTTATATATCTAAAAATGCTTCATAGGAAGTTGATTTTACTTTTTCACTTAAAAAGTCCCTGTTTAACACTGATAAAATTCAATGATTCTTTTCAACAGGCCGCAGATGCTTGACAGTTTTGCAGTCCTCTCAGGTACAATATTTGCTGTCAATTATTGGCTCCCTAAATAGTTCATTCCCTTTGATTTTTATTCATTTGAAGGTTTTCATTTGATGATGAAAACTTTATATAACTGGATGTTAACAAATGTTTGAATAAATTTCATTAACTATTCATGATTAGGACGGTCTCCAGAATTTTTAAGATACAGTACATGCCTTGTGCACATAAACCTGAAAAGAATTCTCAATTTAAAAAATTGAAATTTTCGAGAATTCTTGGGCAAGAAAAAAGTGTCAGCGTGCACAAGCATTGTACTGCAGCATTTGTTGTGTGCCACCTAACATATTCCCAACGAATATAAATAGGAATTTTTAAGAAATTGAAATTTTCAAGAATTCTTAGGCAAGAAAAAAATGTCAGCGTGCACAAGCATTGTACTGCAGCATTTGTTGTGTGCCACCTAACATATTCCCAACGAATATAAATAGGAATTTTTAAAAAATTGAAATTTTCGAGAATTCTTGGGCAAGAAAAAAGTGTGAGCGTGCACAAGGCCTGTACTGCAGCATTTGTTGTGTGCCACCTAACATATTTCCAATGAATATAAATAGGAACGTTGTTATGCAGAAAAAACTTGTAAGTTTCATGCCTCCCTTAGAGATCTGCAATCAGGGACAAATGAAACAATGCCAACATAATGTAAACATTTTTGAATGTTTTGATACTAACGCTAAATCAATATCATTCAGGTCAAATCAATACATTGAGTAAGATGATGAAAGATGAAAGAATGCCCACCTTTAGAAATCTCGTTTTATTTCCAATATTGGTTTCTCTTGATAGGGATGAATCTCTTGAGGTTCGTAGATTTTCATTCAATAATTTCGAGATGTTAAAAAATTACCTAATAGACATTTATTCAGTTGACACTTAAAGTTTATTTTGCATTTCATGAAACAAAATAATTACAGACAAGGATAGGACATAGACAAGACTGAAAAACAAATTATTAAAGGGAATAGACGTAGCTATATTGAGTGGCCACTATAAATAGGCTAAGAAAACGCCCACGGACCCATTGTTTCTTCAGCTACACAATGAAACGACACATGCCGAAGTTATCAAATACAATAGGGTCTATTTTTAACTTGGCCCGGTCCAGCTTTTAACCATGTCGATTCCCTTTAAATTGCACACCAGAGAAAGGGTCATATGCACGTTGCTATCTATGTTTTCATTTTGTAGATTGAAGCTGGGTTAGCCATTTTTAGACTGACACAAAACAGTGTCTCTTTCTCTCCAATCAGAGTTTTGTTTTTTAATTAAGAAATGAGATAACTGATGTGTCATATGACTCAGTATCCCCAAAAAGAAGAAAAACAACAAAGGAGACGAATAAGAGGATCTCTATAGAATATGCCCATCATTTATTCAGAATGATCTATTCAATAAAATGACTCTTGCATGGGTATTTTAAATACAGTTTCATTTTTCAATATTTTTCTTCATGATTATCTCTTGCAGAAAGCAACAGAAGGAAGAATCCAATCCTTCAGTCATGAAGTGGGTAAGTAGGAATGGCTAAATACTTGGTTTCCAAAAATGATGTATCAGCGTTTGCCAAAATGTGCTATCATGAATTAAGCACGTATTTGAATGAATGCATGAATGACCAATCAGTTTTTTAGCAGAAAGCCTAACTTAGATGGAGCAAGTTATTTCACTAAAATCGGTCATACCATTCTACAGTTAAAGCTTGGGAGTTGCTTTTGAATGCACTTCAAAGAGAACTCAGAATTTCAATATCGTTTTTCCAAATTTCAGCTTCATAAAAATGAACGTGGGAATGATCATCCTCGAAGGAGAAAAACCTAATGAAAAACTATGTTCCTCTTACATTTAAATGTACAGGGTGTCCCAAAAAAATTGTTCGACGTTTGATTAAGTATTGAAAAATAACGATAAAATGAACAGTCTCCGTGTTAAGATACCCCTAATCCTAGATCTTAAATTAATTTTCGACACAATAATCTTGCAAATCCGCTGAAAATTCACTGATTTATGAGCTTTTAAAGATCAATTTTGTGCGAAAGCTGAAACCAGAGACCCCAAAGCGACCTGTTATGCAAAAAAATTTCAGCATCGAGGTAAAGGGGGTTATCCAATGCCATATCTCTCGTTAATACCAAAGCGAACCAAATAAGATTTCGAAAGTAATTTCAAACTTTGCTCAACAGAATTCCTCAAAGCATCCTATATGCCTGAATTAATGTTGGAGAGAGTTTGGTTATCGAAAATCCTTTCCAAATCCCATTTGGTTCGCCCTGGAATAAGCTAGAAACAAAACAAACGACACCCCCTTGTTACATTCACTACAAATGCTATGGAGAAGCCTCTGGTTTCAGCTTTCGCATAAACTTGAAATTCAAGAGCTTGTAGCTCCGTGAATCTTCAGCGGATTTGCAAGATTCTGGTGTCTAAAATTAATTAAAGATCTTGGAAAGGATTGTGTTTCCATGGAGCCCGTTCATTATATCGTTATTTTTTATATTTAATCAAACGTCGAACAAATTTTTTGAGACACCTTGTATATGGGTTGCTTAGTTAAGTTCCATAGAAATAGCTGATGCAATTGTCATCTAATTAAAGCTGAGAATGGAACGAAATTTGATCGTAATTTGTAGCTTTTCTCAAGACTTTTTAAAATAGCTTCCACATAACATATCCAGAGCTCTAGAACAATATGACCAATTTAATGGAATAAAGTTCTACATCTAAATTGGCCTTTTTGCCTCAAAATGATATGTAATTCATTCAAATCGGTGCCAAATTTATGATTGTACGGCTCTGCTAACGTCGATGCATCACTTTGGGACACCCCATTGATAATCATTAATCTATGGGATTTCTTAGATAAGAAACGAAAAGCTCCTACTTTATGTTCATATGAAATTGGAATGTTTTTTTTTTTTTTTTTTTTATATTCATATAAAATATTTACAACATAGGCTACGTTCTACTATACTTTGACGAGCCATGAGGAGCAAAAACAATGACTACCTCATGGCCATAACATGAAGACATGCAACTAGACTAACAACTACACTACGGACAATCAAAAACTAATGGATACTAAACTAGATTCTGTTTGACATTAGATGTTGGGTTAGCATTTGGAAGAATTTAAAGATATGTGGAACATGAGTGCAGGTCACTCAAGTAAATGGCTTTGTACTTGATACCTCTTGAAATACTCTTTTAGCCTTCTCTGCGAGGTATGTGACGAAAACACACTTGGTCTAGTTGTGTGCCAATAACTGCTTCAAGGTCCCTTTGATTTTTGTTGAGTCGTCTATCCTGTACTTCAACTGAGCTGCTTCTCCTCTACGAAGATTTCGAGTAGATTCGTTCAAAGATTTTTCGCGATAGGTATAAAATTTATCATTTGTTTGTCGTTTGTTTGAAGTGGGAGTTCAATAGTTATCTGAACTTTGTTGCTGTTTTCGTGTGCCTATGGATACGAAGAATTTGAATACATTCCGGAGGCCTGATTCCATATTTTAGTGGCTATTTTCCGTGTTTTATGGCCCTCGTTCCGTGTTTTATGCCATCGCATGCTGCTGCGAGCAGCTCTTGTTGGTCATCGTTGCTGAGGGGTTGCTATGTATGTCAAGTAACTTCCTTAGCTAACAAGAAATCACAGTTTGACGTTTGAATTTGACATCAATTTCGATTTTTAACATAGTAAACATGAGAATGAAGCTATAAAGTTGAATTCGGAAGAAACTTGAGCTGAAGTTGAAGCCAAAAGCGTTGAAAGACTCTGTGACCTGGCTGGCTGACCCTTAGCTTAGGCCCACCCGGCCTAGCCATGGAGGACAACATGCAACCCATCGAAGTAAGTGTCCGATGTAGACCAATAAACGACAATGAAAAGTCAAGAGGTGCAACTAGAGTTGTAAAGATAAGCGGTGATCGAATCCTGCTTCATAACCCGTACCCGACCAGCGGTCTGAAAGAACACAACTTCGCTTTTGAGCACTGCTATTTTTTAGAGTCGAAAACAGATCATGTGTACAAGGACATTGGAGATGCTTTGGTCCGTCGCACTTTGGAAGGGTACCACTCAACCATATTGGCTTATGGTCAAGTAGGATCCGGGAAAACTCACACGCTTACTGGTTCATTAGAAGAACCTGGATTACTGACTCTGGTTAGCCAAGCACTAGCAAAAATTGTTGAAGAGGCAGCAAAAGACAAACAATTTTTCATGACCGTGTCATTTGCAGAAATTTCTGACGATTCAGTAAAAGATCTGCTCAATCCAAGTGGACGTGATTTGAAAATAAGAAAACATCCCCAATTAGGAACATACATAGATGACCTTGCAGAACTGGCTGTAAACACGCATGAAGACATCATAAGGCTCCATGAACAAGGGAATAAAGTTAGCAAATACACAGTATCAGATTTTCAAACATCAAGAGCAAAAGCAAGTACAGTGTTCAGTTTGATGTTTGAACAGCGGGCAAAAGGAAAGCAAAACACAACTGGCTTATTGTCAAAGATAACATTCGTTGATCTTGCTGGTTCAAATCATGCAGGCCAATCAGAGGATAGCGTGTTTGTTTCTAAAAGTATCGCATCTTTATCATCCGTTGTCACTGCCCTGAGTGACCCAAGCTCTTCAGTGCCACAGTATAGAGAGGCTGCTTTGACAAAGCTCTTACAAGACTGCCTCAGTGGAAATTCATTCACAACGTTACTTGCAATGATTTCTCCATCTGATGCCGATTATTATGAGACTCTCTCTGCTCTACAATTTGCTACAATGATGCAAAATGTCAAGACAGTACCACAGAAAAATGAGAGTGATACGACTGCTGTAATTGGAGAGCTACGGGATAAAATCAATCGTTTGAGAGATAAAGTTGCTGGAGTATCTGGCACAGTAGCAAATTCACCAGACCCAAATGATGTAGAGAGGATGGAAGAGTTGATAAAAGATCTTCAAATCGCTAAGTATCAGACATGGGAAGAAAAAGAACGCTTGTCTGAAATGTATGAGGAGGAGAGAAGACACCATTTGTCAAACAAAGGAATACTCGATTGGGTGCTTGATTCCATGAAAAAGGAGAGCAAAGAAATTCAACAAAAGCTTGCAACTTTGCAGAAAGAAAAAGACAAACTGATGATAGATTACAAAGAAAAGAGAAAAGTTGTGGATGACTTGAAAGATGTGTTGCAAAGCATGATAACTGACTATTCAAAGTTGACAGAAGCAGGCAAAGCTGGAGACGATGAGGGAAAGAAAAAAGTCCAAGAGATTCATGGATTGAAAGAAAATTTAAAACAAGAAAGTGAAGCTTTGAAGAAAGTAAAACAACAACTGAAAGATATTCAGGAGAAACAAAAAAGTGAAAAAGAAGATGCGAAATCTCAAACATCAGGCATGAAAGGAAACTGGGAGCTACGTCAAAAGCTAGAGACAGAACAAAGGGATAAGTTAGAGAAAGAAAATCTAGCTACTCTAGCTGATGAAATGGACAGAATAAAGATTGAAACAGAGCATGAAAAAGCAGATTTGAAAATGAAAATTTCTCAGGGTAGTCAGTATAACGAGGAACAAGCACTGAAGATTGAGATGGAATTGATTGATTTGAAAGCAGAGAAGTCAGTCATGGCAATCAAATTGAAATCCATTGATGCAGAAAAGAAACAGATGAAAAAGGATTTAGCAGAGGTCTACAAAAGACACAAAGAAGAGCAGGAATTACAACAACTCCAGCACTTTCAAACATTCAGAAATTACAGAGAGGTTTTTGAGGAACAAAGAGCTTCATTGGAGCAAAGATACAGAGCACTGCTTGAAGATGCTATCCAGGATGCTATATTTTTGTCATCAAGAAATCAAGAACTGATTGATGAAAACCAGAATCTAAGACAGGATGTTGCAGAACTCAGGGACAAACTAAGCACACAGAATGATAGACCAACCTCCCCACCTACAGAATAGAAAGACTTTTACAGTGATGGACTACCCTTATTTCCTCTGTCAAGCGCCCTGGACACCTATTTATATCCTGTAGTTTTTTTAGAGCTTATTGGCAAGTATTTAATTGGAAAAGAGCTTACAAAGTCTCAAAATTCCAAAAACCTCTGATTGCTAGACTTGCACAACATTGTAGGCAATTTTTAAACTACCTGACACCTTCCTTACATTTGTTAATGCAGTGATCTGTGGGGCAATTTTATTGACCTAACACCCAAGGATTTTTCAGGTTGACAAAATTGTTTTCGGCTTTAACAGTGTGATAACGTTTTTTCAATTTGGTTGACTGAGTATCTGCAATAGTATTTTCAGTGAGCTTTAAAAACTAGGCTATAGCGTTCCATGGAAGACCCTATTCTTTTATGTGTGCTGCTTTGTAACAAACAGGTTATAACTTATAAACTGACAGGGATGTAACATAATTTTATCTTGTATATAATGCAGAACTGATCAATGTATACCTTGGTATTCTAATACACTATGACTGTGTCCCACTTTGTTTCAAATCAGAGAATTGTGAACAGTCAGTCGCTTTAACCCAATATGCATTTTTGTAGTGATTATTCATCATTAATTTGTTCCTTTGTGTCTTAGAATTTGTCTTTGTTGTTTTCTTCCAATCATTGCATAATTATGTGACAGATCAGTAAATGATGGAGTGGCTAGAAGGGAGATGAAATAAACAAGGTTTGTGCCTTGTAGCAATCAAAAATACATTGAATTTGAAAAGTCTTTTATGAATTCTCTTGGTTTTAACAAATTCTCAAAGATTTGTTGTAGTTCCTTCAGAATTTATTTCACAAGGATGAAATTAAAAGGAACTATAAGAGAAACCAAATGCATGCAATATGAGTTGGATGAAAAATGATGTTACATTTCTATAAATATTTTTGTTAAAGTCCTTGTTCTCTAATATTAATGAAAATCAATCTTTGAAATCAAAACCTTGCTTGATTTGTTCCACAAACATATTTCTAAGTTCATATTTAAACTTTTCATGCCACTGCAACAAATTTTTTCTTCTTTCCAAGACATATTCTTGGCTAAGCTTCTTCTCGTTTGATATAATAGTTGAAAGTTCTTTCCAGTTTTTGACATAAATGAGGGGTGCATTCATTTCTTTTAAAATTCTTAATGGGGCAGAAATTTTGTATTCCTTCTGGGGGCTTCCGCATTTCCCAGGTGTCATAATATCTTCAACAACAGGTACTGACCCAAATGAGATGGCCTCATATATTCTATAACATTCTGTGTTTATGCCAACAGGGCATAGAGTAAGGTCACTATTTCTGATGACATTTTGGTACAGTTCTCTTGTCTCCTTAGTTTCAGAAGGCATCCAATCTTTGCGTTCATGTACAAAGCATTTTTCTTTCAAAAGCTTGTTTGTTTGAAAGTGTTTCATCAATTCCTGTCTTGATGAATTTTTATAAACAGTTCCAATAAAATTACAAGCATACTTTCTTTTGGCAGTCTGGATCAAATCTTTGCCATAAACTCTTGGAAAATTTCTGTATGTTGCAACACCTAGTGGCCATTGGAAAAATATTTTATTATCCATATAAGGTATATCATAGACAATAAATGCAAATTTGATAAATCCACCTTTAGTGACCATATATGGCATCAACCAGTCATTCTGGCATTGTTCATTGCCCAATAGTATAACAGCAAAATTTTTGAGATTCTTAAATTTTCGGATTTCTTCAAGCCATGAAATTGAAAATTCTATTTTCTTTGGTTCTCTACCATTAATAACTAAAACGGCATTCTTCGTATCAGTATTTACTGTCCGTGTTGTTACCATCGGACCTGTTCTGAATATAAAATTTACATTTTCAATGAGCATTTCTCCTTCTTTTAGAAAATCTCCATGAACTTTGTTCAAGGGTGCATCAAATATATGCTGCCACAGATACAGCCCAATAGCTGCTTTCCCCCATATTTCTACAATCTTAACTGAACCTTTCTCATTGTCATTTTTACTTTTTTTACTTCTTTCATCTTTTTTTCCATGAGCATTTGTTTTCCGATTGATTCCCTTGTCGCCCTTTTTTGACTGATAGCTTCGGTAAAGATTAAATAACGAATAAAGTGAAAAAATCAAATAAATTGATCCTGCTAGCTTGAGCAATGTCTTCCATCTCATATTTCAGGTATATCATCAATTTTAACTGCAATCCTGATGTTATTTTGAAGGATATGCCGCTCCTTTCCCGTCACAGCTTTCTTGTTCTAGAATGTCTGAGAAGTTTATTTACGTTGCTGTTGTTGCTCTGGGAAAGATATTTTGCTGTTGTTGTTGTGATCGCCAGATCGAGGCTACTTGCACATGGTAGCCATTTTGAAAACAAATTTTCAGGATTGAAGATGGGTGAAAAACTTCAGGTGTGTATTACTTCTTTTAAATAAGAATAAATATTTTTTTTGGTAAAGTCAGGTGTCAACTGATGCAATGAATAAAACTCCGAGGTATTAGTGGAAAAGTATCAGAGACGAGAAACATTCCTATTATTGATATATGTACTTCTCATCCGAGACAACAACAGCAAGTTTAGGCCAAACCAAAAAGGCCAAATTATTCTACAGCTATCTTCTATCAAATTCAGCAAACAGGGGAATGTAAAATGGCATTTGTTTCTTTAGTAACGAATATTAACTTTACAATGTGGTCCAATCCAAGTACAAAGTGCACACCTTTTTTGCAACAAGATCTCAGCTGCACTTGCAGCACCAGCCGAAAATTGCGCATTACAAAAAGCAGATTAAACAGAAGATTTATTTTATCACCGCAGGTGTTCCAGACTGCATTTTATGTTGCGCACCCGGAAGATCCCCCTCCCCCCACCATTTGAAGTATAACAAAGGAAGAATAATAGAGTCATTGTTCTAAAAAATAGCCAGGCGTGCATCTTCCATGCCCACTTTGCAAACTTTCCTGTCTGGTTTAGATTTATAAATTTTCATTGTGTCTCTTTTCTGGTGGATTTTAAATATCAGACTTTACCTGTAGGCCCTGGTGGAAGCTGTGTACGCCATATGCCACAGCTTCACGCCAATTTCTTTTGTTTATTGTTTTTAATATTTTTTTAGAGTGAGTCTGTGCGCCGCAGATCTGTGGCGTAACATACGCCGATTCCAGTCTGGCCTGTGGGTGGTTGCAGAAACAATTTGGTAAAGGGATATTGAGCTCTAAGTAATTTTGCTGATTTAAATCTTGCAAAAAGTAATTGGCCAGGAGGATATGTACTCTTAAACCCCAATCATAGCACAGATAAAATTTGGTATGCCTACCAAAAACTTTTTTCAGCATAGTGTTTACAATACAAGTCTTATCCAATCTGAGTCACCATTGTGCCCAGCATAGACGAATTTTGGTACTGGCACCAGCTTTATCCTTGTCATGCCAAAACAAATTGTGCATTGTAAATGAGGCTTAATTGAAAGGTGTTCTGATCTACTGATGTTTAGATTGTTTAGCAACTCAAAACACTCACTTGATGTTATAATTGCTTGCAGGAAGAAAAACTTTTGGAGACAACCATTGATATGCTTATAACTAGAGCACAAGATCTGAAGGATAGCTTGAATTTATTTTTATTGAAATTAGAACATGAGCAACCAAACTGGTAAGCATTACTGTACTGTATGCCCTTTTAGATGCAAAAAGATTCTGCTGTGTTGCAGTTGCGTAAAGATTCTGCTGTGTTGCAGTTGCGTGGTGTCCTGAAATCTTGAAGAGTTCACTGGAAGATGATTGAAATTGAAAAAGAAATACCTCCACTCGAGCTACCTCCATTTTTCTTCCATTCATAATAGCTTGTGTTTAAATCTCAAAATGGATTTTTGCATAATTTATATATCTAAAAATGCTTCATAGGAAGTTGATTTTACTTTTTCACTTAAAAAGTCCCTGTTTAACACTGATAAAATTCAATGATTCTTTTCAACAGGCCGCAGATGCTTGACAGTTTTGCAGTCCTCTCAGGTACAATATTTGCTGTCAATTATTGGCTCCCTAAATAGTTCATTCCCTTTGATTTTTATTCATTTGAAGGTTTTCATTTGATGATGAAAACTTTATATAACTGGATGTTAACAAATGTTTGAATAAATTTCATTAACTATTCATGATTAGGACGGTCTCCAGAATTTTTAAGATACAGTACATGCCTTGTGCACATAAACCTGAAAAGAATTCTCAAGAATTTTTCATATTCTGATAAGAATTCTTGAGAGGTATTTTAAACAAGAATTTTTAAGAAATTGAAATTTTCAAGAATTCTTAGGCAAAAAAAAATGTCAGCGTGCACAAGCATTGTACTGCAGCATTTGTTGTTTGTCACCTTACATATTCCCAACGAATATAAATAGGAATTTTTAAAAAATTGAAATTTTCGAGAATTCTTGAGCAAGAAAAAAGTGTGAGCGTGCACAAGGCCTGTACTGCAGCATTTGTTGTGTGCCACCTAACATATTTCCAATGAATATAAATAGGAACGTTGTTATGCAGAAAAAGCTTGTAAGTTTCATGCCTCCCTTAGGGATCTGCAATCAGGGACAAATGAAACAATTTGTCTTCTCTTATCCGCCCTACCCAGAAACCTGTTTATGGAATTTATGATCCAAAAGGTATTGCTATCCTCACCCAGCTACGCGTAGGACTTAGTAAACTGAACTCTCACAAATTCAATCATAATTTTCGAGACACAGTGGACCCAATGTGTCTAATTAACGATGGAATTGAGGATACTGAACACTTCTTGCTGCAATGTCATGCATATGATGATCAAAGGCGTGATCTCCTAGGCACGATTAACGAAGTATTCCAATTACACAACATCTTAAACCTGCCAAATCAAACCCTTGTGCAAATGATGTTGTATGGTGATAAAAGATTTTCTCATAACCAAAATAAACAAATTTTGGAATCAACGCTAAAATTCATTCATGCATCGGAGCGTTTCTTGTAGCACCAGCAAATAGAAACATAGGTAAATTAATCTTCTGTCTCATCCTTCTCTATTAATCTTTTAATCTCTTATAACATAAATGTATTGTAAATGTATCTATGTTACTAAAGACTATACCAAAATCTGCAAATTTTTATTTTCGATTCAAGCAGTAGTAATCTTCCGATTTGAGCCGGTCTTCTCCAAGGAAAGACCAACAGAAACTTTGGTATAGCCTTTAGTATCAGTATTGTTATTTGTAAGATCATTTAGGGTAGCCATGCCTATCATGCTCCCAATGGTATCGTTTTGGTATTGTTAAATTGTACATTTTTAGATTGTGTATATAAAAAAAAAAAAAAAAAAANTTCTTGACTTCTATACCGTTTATCCTCAGACAGAGACGCCTTTGGTACTGTTCTTGATCATCTGATGCACGTTGAAGTTGGCTTACATACCTTTCCATCAAAACAATCTTCGATTCAAGGACATCAATCTTTGCTTTCTGATCTTCTATTACAGCTTTGAGATCTTTTATGTCATCCTTCGTTGCAAGATCCTCCTTTAGAGACACCAGTTTTCTGTCAAGTATGTCTTCGAAATCTGAGCGGGTCATGAAGTCTTGCGAAGTTTTCTGAACCGGGCCTAAGTCATCGTTTTTCGCTGCACGTGCTGTTGCTTGCCTGGGCATATCTTCAAATCAAACTTATTCATTCACTCTCAATACATTCAAAATAAATCGTATTTAAAGTTCATCCAACAATAAAAGGATCACCTATTTTCTCCAAACCTAAGACCTAGTATTTCAACACAACTGTCCTCCAAAATTTTTTCACTCACTGTGACACGTCCGTCCGTTCCGCCATGACAGGAATGTCAGATAATTTATGGAGGGAAGATGCTTTTCTGCCAGTAGAGAAACTTTGATATTTATTATCCGACTTTTCTTCACCAGTTCTTCTCTTGAAATCTGTTATTTTTCAGTTCCAGATGCTTTAAGAACAAAATACGAACCTGACGTCGAGAAAGAGGAAGCCAGATTTTCAAAGAAAGCAATGAACCTAACACCTGAAGAAGCCCAGGTATTTTATGTGTAGAAAAATGCTCTTCTCCTTTCGTAGAAGAATTAAAAGAGTATCACACTTGCAAGTTAAACCAGCTTAAAGGGCATGTGTCACGCACGTTATTGGTTATTGGAAAACAAAGACAACTTTTTCTCTCGTGTTTTATTTTATTACAATAGAAATTCATCCTCGTTCTGACATTTATTCATAAACGCTGTTTTGTTTTCTGTTTTATTTTCTTTCAACCAATTATATGCGTGATATATGTCCTTTAAACTAAACCATGTTATCAAATGTTGCTTTATCATTGGTCGATCCAACAAATCGAATTCATTTGATTGGTTGAATTTTAACCTGGTTTAGATAAAGCTGGTTTAACTGTGTCAGTGTGAAAGGGATATTAGTTTAACTAGATTTTTCTTAGTAACAAATTTTAGGCTAACATGGTCACTGAAAATTTATTTGCCCCGATGTGTAATGGTTGCAGAAAATTTGTCACACCCAAAATGTTGGACTTCTGGCTTCTTTTATCCAATCGAAACAACAGCCTAGAAAATGACCGAAAAATCTACGAATTAAATGCTCAGGTTTTTCACTTGTTTCTCTGCAACCATGCTCTCAAGATGGCCTCTATCGTGGTTCTAGCTTGCAAACCATACTGAAAAACATTGGATATGAAAACTTTGTTTTTTTAGGAAAATCCATCGTATTTGTGAAGTAGTTTTTATCTTAAGAAATTTTAATGTTTATCAGAGGAGTTTTTTGTTTGTACACAAACTATTGGCATTTACATTCAAATTATCGTCTTCAAGGACTTTACCTTGCGAGCATGTTTGACCCTTTGACAAAAATTATTATTTGAATCCCCGTATCCTTGTCAATATTGATACCAGCAAAAGGATCGTTTCCTTTATATGGTAGATAAGATGTATTATGAAGGGTAGATGTATCGCCAGGCTAAACAACAGTTACTTTGTGACAGAGAGAGAGATGCTTGGTGTGCCAGAAAAAGTTCCCATTGTCGACTGGTCACGATAAATCGTACAAAGGGCCGAGTTTGGAGATTTGTGACTTGATCTTTAGCTAAAAGCCTAAACTGTCCTTGGCAATTTTTTATTTGTCGATGGGGTGCTTCCTGAAATATATGCGATGTCTGGAAAATCTGGCGCACCCTGTATATTTAGGGAAAACATTAAAGATACAACGGGTCCAATAATTTTGCCGGAGAGTATTGCTACGTCATTTCCTATAACTTTAAATTAATGGCAGAAGAATAATTTTATAGAACTATTTAGAATTACTTTCCATTTGATCATGAGTAGTTTGATTTCCCTTTATAGCGACAGATTGATCATCTAAATGAACTGGCAACCACAATGCTTGATATGATATCATCTGCAAGAGAAGATTGGGATTCTGAAAGCACATGTAAGTTGTCTGGATTACTGTATGTTAAAAGAGCTACTGTTTGCAATGGCTAGTGGCAAGCTTAAACACCTGGCCAACTTATTGAAATTTAATGACCTTCCAATTATTAAACTATCGTTAAAAGCCTTGTCTCTTGTAGCATAGGATTCAAATCTAAAGTAGTGTAAAATTCTATTATCGCTTTCTTTGAATTAAATGGCTTGAAAGGAACTTATAGTACTTGCTGTCATTCTACCGTGGCAATTTTTTGATATCTTGATTATTTTCAAAAAAGTGGCATTTTTCTTTTTATTGAAGGAGTTCGTGGTAATCCTAAATTAACAGTTGAAAAATAATACAATCTTCAAGAAAACCATACTTTATGAAGGTCTACAATATGGTGGAAAGCAGAAAATGTCTGCAAGTCTATCTCTCTTCTGGTTTACGATTTGGAAATTTGATGATGTGACAGCTTCAAATGTCTCAAATATAATAAACGCCTCCATTTTATAATAATCAAGATATCAAGAAATTTCGGCTAGAATTAAAGCAAAGTACCCGAAGTCTCCTTCAAGCCACTCAATTCAAAGAAGGAGGTAATAGAATTTTAGACCACGTTTTTAAAGATTTGAACCCTATACTGTCTCTGGTAAGTAACAGAAGGGTTATTATGGGTGCAAGGCCTTCTTTGACCTTTTTAATTCTATCCCTGCCGTCTCAACTTAGAGATGTTTTTATTTGGTTTCCTTTATTTTTTTTGTATTATATTATATCTATCGTATACTTTTAGTGTATTTTTAGCTTCGTTGTTATTATTGTGAAAAAAATTTAAATAGTAATTTTCTTTTTGTCTTAAAATACCATTTTACCTCATGCCTTTTTTAAATTTCAATTTTGATGGCAAATGAAAACTTACTTACTTATTTAAAATCTTTTAACGAAAGAAGAAGTTTGCTACCATTCATTTTATTGGTCGTTCTCGCAGCAGAGGACAGTTAGCTCTATTTTGACTATCTTTTTGGTCCTTATAGGGGAAGTTCGGTCAAAATTCATATTCTCCAATTTAGGTTGTTTTTGAGTTAAAATAATGTTGAGTAAGCAAAATCAACATGTACCTGCGATTTTATGCAGTTATTCCGCCGTTTTTCACCCTCAAATCTTGCTTCTTGACCGCCACCATTCCGCGCAGCAAACAGACTGAAGCGAGTGTTGTTGTTTGACGTCATCACGTGCAGAGAGCCTTCGGAATCATAATGTAAATTTTGAAGGCAAGCAAGTTATCCGTGTATGTAGCCTAATTACTTATATTTCTGCCTTAGATTTTGCGATTTAACTCAAAATGTGTACAGTTTCTCCATTTCCATTTTAGCAAAAAAGATATCAGCCACTCCTTCATCAAACGATACTCAAATTTTACTCAGTGCGATTTCACATGGAACGAGTAAGTAATTTAATGTTTCGTTTTCGTGTAACATGTATCTAGAAATTTTTCAAATCCCAAAGTTAATGTTATTGAAAATTAATAAGATGCTGAGACACTGGTAGCCGGACTATCGATTGTTCTCATTGGGGTCTTATCTCAACGGTTAGCATTCTACAGCGAAATTATTAAAGAAATGCCAGCACAATTTTTAAATCTAATTTTTCAAGTTTAGTACCTCACTCTTAGCCTCTTAGACTTTCCCTTGTGTTTTTCAGACATCTATCAATTAACTAAAGAATTTATCAAACATCGATTAGTTAATTCACTCTCAAATTTTGACCAAGACATTAAGTAGACTTATGACCTGAGTCGTTGTTTTCGTTCCAAATTTTATTGAATTGAATTTCCTATTCGGTCAAGCTACGACTCATAACATCACTGTTCAAGAACCCAGAAAAAAGCCCCCCAATATTTGGGACGGTGATAATACTCGTTGACAAGTTTGGATAAAAGCTGTAAACAAGCTTGTGGTTATTCTCCAGCATTTTTCAACAGTCTCAGAGCCGTATTGAAGGAAAACATTTTGCATTTGCGTGTATTTTTTTTATATTCTATTAAAAACTTACAAGACAAATTACTGATTACGCTACCTACAAAATACTTTACAAACACTACAAGGACGATACTCTGGGGAGCAACAGACTTTGACTACCCCGTGTGCATTGCATGGAAAAAGGATAAAAACTACTGGAAGAATCAGGACAAATGCACAACCCGCCCGCAAAATCGCACCCAAAGAGCCACCCAACCGATTCGCGAAATTAATAAACAATCCTACTTTAACAAAATTAAGTCCAGGCCTAAGTCATGGACTGACGTTTGAGTTAGCTGAATCGGTGAGTTAGCCGAATCGTATATTTTTGCTTTGATGTTTAAATAAAATGGAGGAAGGTGATGTCATCAATGCTATCAAACATGGGCCTAGTTCAAAGTTCTTAGCAATGCTTTCCTAAGGCGAAAACTTGGTTGTCCTTCTTTTGAACAGTTTCAGTCTTTGTTGAGCGGTGGTGGGTGGTAGTTGTTGTAATTGCATGGTGACGTAGAAATAGTGGACGGCGAAATTAAAACTGTCATTTATTTGTTTCTTTGAAGTAAAGAAGTTACAAGAAATGCTCAGTAATTGTAAAAACTATTTTGAACATTTCTGTTTTAGGTTTAAGGAGAAGAGGATCGTCCTCAGTTGAAACAGGTGAGGTATCTTTCAAATTGCAATGTTGCCATTTTAAGTGTTCGGATTCTAACTCTAATTTGCTGTTCTTAAAGTTGTTTTCTTCTTCTAGAGGCTAAATTGTCGGTCCTCTCTACATTAGGGATGAATTCCTATCCAAAAATTCTTTGCTAAAAGCATGAAGCAAGTCACTGCATCATAGCACTAGCAAGTGACCTCAAGAGGGTAGTGTCAATTGATCTTAACTTGGTTTTAAAGACGTTATCCGATTTGGTCTTCAATGAATCAGTGGACAGCTCTTGATATGAGCCTCTTCCTTTGCATTGAAATTTCAAAGCTTCATTAGATTCAACAAGACATGGCATGACATGTCCTTGTTAGTCCTTATTTCGACGGTCCTTACTTTATTATGGATTCGACTATGAGAGTTTGACCTTGGCCTTCCAAAAAAATAACGCCAATAAGGGCCGGCGTGGAAGGGGCCGGCGTTAAATTAGGGCTAGGCAAATGAGGGCCAACATGGCATTAAGTATACACCAAAATATCTTGCATGCATTCACTTGCCTATCTCAGCAAAAATTTTACAGATAAGAATAGTCATGGGCTTTAAGAAACGTGGTAGTTGTCTTCATATAGCATTTTTTTCCTACCTGTGTCCCAATGCCCGTGAAGGTTGTTGTTGTTCACTGTCAGTTAATTGTTTTAGGACACAGGGAGGCAAGGAAAATGAGGCACAGGGAAATAGGGAGGAATAATCTCATTTCATGTTATTTAACCACAGTAGCCCCGTCAGTCTTTGGAGACTGCTTTACAGGGGGCCGTGCAAAAAGATTACAAAGTAAAAACCTAATTTACAGATTGTGTTAGCTAAATTAAATAGCAATAAATAAAATTAAAAATGTCCATAGCAAAATTAATCGAAACTAAATCAAAAGAAAAGTGAGATCGAACCCTCTACAATGTCTCGTTTAACCTTTTTTTGAAGAACAAACGGCTGTAGGAGAACAACAACTACAACAACCTTCATGGGCATTGGGGCACAGGTAGGAAAAAATTGCTATATGAACACAACTACCGCGTTTCTTAAAGCCCATACCATTGTATAGCACGAGGGCTAAAATATACTTTGATAAGGCGTAAGAAGAAAGCTCGGTAGTTCTTGCTTCGCCTATATCTCTTCTTTGAATATTTCTTTGCATTGTGTACGTAATGGGGTCAGATGGTTTTCGTGCAAAGCGTAACAAAGAGTTAGCACGTGTCACTGATAAACAGTGTTAAACCATTCATCATACCCCGTAAAACCTTGAAGGTCATCACGAAGATCTGGGTTATTTAGAAATTGACCAATCCCACCTGTTAGATGCTGTGCTTGTGGGTTGGACATCCGCGCATGCGTAGAAGTGGTTCTTAGTCCCTGATGCGCCTGGCCACATTTTAGTACGCCTAAATTGCGCAAAAAGAATCAGATACATTTTGAATGGCAAAATTGTACGAATTAGCAGAATTCCCACGCCTAACATTTTTAATTTTCTCAGTTGCATAATCAATACACTTTTGGGTTTGAGATTTCTACTTTATCGTAGAACTGTCGATTTATGACAAATCTCCTGAAGGTTTAGTTCGAATTGAAGGAAACATCAACTTACATTAAAGTCCAAATATTTTGAACGGAAAGTTTCGGACAAAAAACTTCGGACACAAAGTTTCGGACACTTTTTGAATAATCGGAAACAGTTTTTTACAGCTTATTGCTTGGGATCTTTGCATAGGATTAATTAAAGTTTAACCAAAGATCGGGACTGAATGCTTCAATTCAAAGTATCGTAAGCAAGAAATTTTAACGAAAGAATTTTTGGCCGCTTTAAAGGTAAGTCGGACAAAAAACTTTCGGACAAACTTTTGTCTGAAACTTTGACTGTCCGAAACTTTTGGATTTTACTCTATGTCATTACAACGTACCTGTATGTGGTGGGCTGTATATCCTCGCTATGTATTCGTTTTAATTCAGATCCTTTCATTTCCAGCATCAGGATTTGACCAGAAAGCAAGCTCGAATATGTCACATGCTAAAGCTCAAAGTTCAGCGAAGTCAAGCATGCGCGGTCATCCTTATGCTGGACTATCAAATCAACGAGGTGTACAGAAATAGATCCACTGCGGGGCATCCTTATGCTGGACTATCAAATCAACGAGGTGTACAGAAATAGATGCAAGTAAGGTGCATGCAATTATCATTGTTATTTCGAAAGAGAACAACTTTGGGTGGATTTGGCATCCCAATTTTCCCTCGGAAATACCAGTGGTTGGATTAGTTGTTCCAATTCTAAGACTGCAAGAACAAGCTAGAACGAATCAAAGTTGCGGATGCCAGAGTCATAAAATTTGAATGTCAAACTGAACTGAAGTATATTCAATGACAGAAATGACAGCTAGTCTAATTTGGTTTCCCAATAGGACATTGGGAAGAGCTAAACCGTAGCCTTAAAATTTGTCTGTAGAGTCAGCAGAACCTTTCGTCGAATGCTCTAGTTGAAGGAAGAATTGCAGGAAGAAGCTTTGTTCCCGACGTACAGAAGTAAACCTTGGTTCGAATTGAGAAGGGGTAATTGATAGAGAAGGACGGTAATTTGAAATTTTCGCTTGGAAAAGAGAGACTTATTTGATACAAGACAGGTTGCTAAATAGAGATTTGCGGTATTAGGTTTCATAAGGAATGAATGAGTATTGATAGAATCGAAATCAGTTTTTGAAATTGTTACTTTATTCATTCCATTCCATTCCTTGACATGTTTCTTCGACCCTTTTCGATTGATTTGTGGCTCTTCGTGTGCACATCCTCAACTTTAAGCTCCAAAGGAGCTTCGATTGAAGACTGAAAATTGCTTTTTCATTCTTAAATTTCCAGGCTCATTCGTTCATTTTTTTAATCAAAATTGATTATAATGGAATATACCACTATCATTTACCAAACTAAATTGTGGCAATGCCGACATTTTGTGGTATNTCCAATTTAGGTTATTTTTTAGTTAAAATGATGTTGAGTAAGCGAAATCAACATTTACTTGCAATTTTGTGGAGTTATTCCGCCGTTTTGCACCCTCAAATCTTGCTTCTTGACCACCACCATTCCGCGCAGCAAAAAGACTAGAGCGAGTGTTGTTTGTCGTCATCACGTGCAGAAAGCCTTCGGAATCATAATGTAAATTTTGAAGGCAAGCAAGTTATCCGTGTATGTAGCCTAATTACTTATATTTATGCCTTAGATTTTGCTATTTAACTCAAAATGTGTACAGTTTCTCCATTTCCATTTTAGCAAAAAAGATATCAGCCACTCCTTCATCAAACGATACTCAAATTTTACTCAGTGCGATTTCACATGGAACGAGTAAGTAATTTAATGCTTCGTTTTCGTGTAAAATGTATCTAGAAATTTTTCAAATCCCAAAATTAATGTTATTGGAAATTAATAAGATGCTGAGACACTGGTAGCCGAACTATCGATTGTTCTCATTGGGGTCTTATCCCAACGGTTAATGTTAGCATTCTACAGCGAAATTATTAAAGAAATGCCAGCACAATTTTTAAACGTAATTTTTCAAGCTTAGTACCTCACTCTTAGCCTCTTAGACTTTCCCTTGTGTTTTTTCAGACATCTATCAATTAACTAAAGAATTTATCAAACATTGATTAGTTAATTCACTCTCAAATTTTTATCTATTTTTTACCAAGACTTATGACCTGATTCGTTGTTTTCATTCCAAACTTTATTGAATTGAATTTCCTATTCGGTCAAGCTACGACTCATAACATCACTGTTCAAGAACCCAGAAAAAAGCCCCCCAATATTTGGTACGGTGATAATACTCGTTGACAAGTTTGGATAAAAGCTGTAAACAAGCTTGTGGTTATTCTCCAGCATTTTTCAACAGTCTCAGAGCCGTATTGAAGGAAAACATTTTGCATTTGCGTGTATTTTTTTTATATTCTATTAAAAATTTACAAGACAAATTACTGATTACGCTACCTACAAACTACTTTACAAACACTACAAGGACGATACTCTGGGGAGCAACAGACTTTGACTACCCCGTGTGCATTGCATGGAAAAAGGATAAAAACTACTGGAAGAATCAGGACAAAGGCACAACCCGCCCGCAAAATCGCACCCAAAGAGCCACCCAACCGATTCGCGAAATTAATAAACAATCCTGCTTTAACAAAGTTAAGTCCAGGCCTAAGTCATGGACTGATGTTTGAGTTAGCTGAATCGGTGAGTTAGCCGAATCGTATATTTTTGCTTTGATGTTTAAATAAAATGGAGGAAGGTGATATCATCAATGCTATCAAACATGGGTCTAGTTCAACGTTCTTAGCAATGCTTTCCTAAGGCGAAAACTTGGTTGTCCTTCTTTTGAACAGTTTCAGTCTTTGTTGAGCGGTGGTGGGTGGTTGTTGTTGTAATTGAATGGTGACGTAGAAATAGTGAACAGCGAAATTGAAACTGTCATTTATTTGTTTCTTTGAATTACAGAAGTTACAAGAAATGCTCAGTAATTGCAAAAACTATTTGAACATTTCTGTTTTAGGTTTAAGGAGAAGAGGATCGTCCTCAGTTGAAACAGGTGAGGTATCTTTCAAATTGCAATGTTGCCATTTTAAGTGTTCGGATTCTAACTCTAATTTGCTATTCTTAAAGTTGTCTTCTTCTTCAAGAGGCCAAATTGTCGGTCCTCTCTACATTAGGGATGAATTTCTATCCAAAAATTCTTCGCTAAAAGCATGAAGCAAGTCACTGCATCATAGCACTAGCAAGTGACCTCACGAGGGTAGTGTCAATTGATCTTAACTTGGTTTTAAAGACGTTATCCGATTTGGTCTTCAATGAATCAGTGGACAGCTCTTGATATGAGCCTCTTCCTTTGCATTGAAATTTCAAAGCTTCATTAGATTCAACAAGACATGACATGACATGTCCTTGTTAGTCCTTATTTCGACGGTCCTTACTTTATTATGGATTCGACTATGAGAGTTTGACCTTGGCCTTCCAAAAAAATAACGCCAATAAGGGCCGGCGTGGAAGGGGCCGGCGTTAAATTAGGGCTAGGCAAATGAGGGCCAACATGGCATTAAGTATACACCAAAATATCTTGCATGCATTCACTTGCCTATCTCAGCAAAAATTTTACAGATAAGAATAGTCATGGGCTTTAAGAAACGTGGTAGTTGTCTTCATATAGCATTTTTTTCCTACCTGTGTCCCAATGCCCGTGAAGGTTGTTGTTGTTCACTGTCAGTTAATTGTTTTAGGACACAGGGAGGCAAGGAAAATGAGGCACAGGGAAATAGGGAGGAATAATCTCATTTCATGTTATTTAACCACAGTAGCCCCGTCAGTCTTTGGAGACTGCTTTACAGGGGGCCGTGCAAAAAGATTACAAAGTAAAAACCTAATTTACAGATTGTGTTAGCTAAATTAAATAGCAATAAATAAAATTAAAAATGTCCATAGCAAAATTAATCGAAACTAAATCAAAAGAAAAGTGAGATCGAACCCTCTACAATGTCTCGTTTAACCTTTTTTTGAAGAACAAACGGCTGTAGGAGAACAACAACTACAACAACCTTCATGGGCATTGGGGCACAGGTAGGAAAAAATTGCTATATGAACACAACTACCGCGTTTCTTAAAGCCCATACCATTGTATAGCACGAGGGCTAAAATATACTTTGATAAGGCGTAAGAAGAAAGCTCGGTAGTTCTTGCTTCGCCTATATCTCTTCTTTGAATATTTCTTTGCATTGTGTACGTAATGGGGTCAGATGGTTTTCGTGCAAAGCGTAACAAAGAGTTAGCACGTGTCACTGATAAACAGTGTTAAACCATTCATCATACCCCGTAAAACCTTGAAGGTCATCACGAAGATCTGGGTTATTTAGAAATTGACCAATCCCACCTGTTAGATGCTGTGCTTGTGGGTTGGACATCCGCGCATGCGTAGAAGTGGTTCTTAGTCCCTGATGCGCCTGGCCACATTTTAGTACGCCTAAATTGCGCAAAAAGAATCAGATACATTTTGAATGGCAAAATTGTACGAATTAGCAGAATTCCCACGCCTAACATTTTTAATTTTCTCAGTTGCATAATCAATACACTTTTGGGTTTGAGATTTCTACTTTATCGTAGAACTGTCGATTTATGACAAATCTCCTGAAGGTTTAGTTCGAATTGAAGGAAACATCAACTTACATTAAAGTCCAAATATTTTGAACGGAAAGTTTCGGACAAAAAACTTCGGACACAAAGTTTCGGACACTTTTTGAATAATCGGAAACAGTTTTTTACAGCTTATTGCTTGGGATCTTTGCATAGGATTAATTAAAGTTTAACCAAAGATCGGGACTGAATGCTTCAATTCAAAGTATCGTAAGCAAGAAATTTTAACGAAAGAATTTTTGGCCGCTTTAAAGGTAAGTCGGACAAAAAACTTTCGGACAAACTTTTGTCTGAAACTTTGACTGTCCGAAACTTTTGGATTTTACTCTATGTCATTACAACGTACCTGTATGTGGTGGGCTGTATATCCTCGCTATGTATTCGTTTTAATTCAGATCCTTTCATTTCCAGCATCAGGATTTGACCAGAAAGCAAGCTCGAATATGTCACATGCTAAAGCTCAAAGTTCAGCGAAGTCAAGCATGCGCGGTCATCCTTATGCTGGACTATCAAATCAACGAGGTGTACAGAAATAGATCCACTGCGGGGCATCCTTATGCTGGACTATCAAATCAACGAGGTGTACAGAAATAGATGCAAGTAAGGTGCATGCAATTATCATTGTTATTTCGAAAGAGAACAACTTTGGGTGGATTTGGCATCCCAATTTTCCCTCGGAAATACCAGTGGTTGGATTAGTTGTTCCAATTCTAAGACTGAAAGAACAAGCTAGAACGAAACAAAGTTGCGGATGCCAGAGTCATAAAATTTGAATGTCAAACTGAACTGAAGTATATTCAATGACAGAAATGACAGCTAGTCTAATTTGGTTTCCCAATAGGACATTGGAAAGAGCTAAACCGAAGCCTTAAAATTTGTCTGTAGAGTCAGCAGAACCTTTCGTCGAATGCTCTAGTTGAAGGAAGAATTGCAGGAAGAAGCTTTGTTCCCGACGTACAGAAGTAAACCTTGGTTCGAATTGAGAAGGGGTAATTGATAGAGAAAGACGGTAATTTGAAATTTTCGCTTGGAAAAGAGAGACTTATTTGATACAAGACAGGTTGCTAAATAGAGATTTGCGGTATTAGGTTTCATAAGGAATGAATGAGTATTGATAGAATCGAAATCAGTTTTTGAAATTGTTACTTTATTCATTCCATTCCATTCCTTGACATGTTTCTTCGACCCTTTTCGATTGATTTGTGGCTCTTCGTGTGCACATCCTCAACTTTAAGCTTCAAAGGAGCTTCGATTGAAGACTGAAAATTGCTTTTTCATTCTTAAATTTCCAGGCTCATTCGTTCATTTTTTTAATCAAAATTGATTATAATGGAATATACCACTATCATTTACCAAACCAAATTGTGGCAATGCCGACATTTTGTGGTATCATTCAAGAACGCCTTCCTTGAGATAAGTTGACCAACTGCATTTGTACAATCAATTTGTATTTTTCCCCTTTTTGGATCAAACTGCAAATGGTTCCGTCACTACTCAAAATTTATATATCAGGTGTAAGGTATTGCAATCTTATGCGTTTAGGTTGCATTATTTGCGCAAAAATACCGCGGGATACAGGCTACCGCGGGATACCGAGGAGTGAATAAAAAATGCTGGCTGTTTGAATGGCTGCACTAGCCTCACTGCAGAAGACCCTCACCTCAAATTACGCTCATCTCATTGAATTGAATTGCTGTTGTTGTTGTTGTCGCTGCAGTAGTTGTAGCGTTATCAGTTCAATCAAAGAGCGAAACTACTACATGTATTGAGTGTACGGCTGCACCTTCGTAGGCATTCGCCATATTAATTTAATTTGNGCTAGTTGTCTTCATATAGCATTTTTTCCTACCTGTGTCCCAATGCCCGTGAAGGTTGTTGTTGTTCACTGTCAGTCAATTTTTTAGGAGACAGGGATGCAAGGAAAATGAGGCACAGGGAAACAGGGAGGAATAATCTCATTTCATATTATTTAACCACGGTAGCCCCGTCAGTCTTTGGAGACTGCTTTACAGGGGGCCGTGCAAAAAGACTACAAAGTAAAACCTAATTTACAAATGTTGCTAACTTAATTTAAATAGCAATAAAAAAACTACAAATGTCCATAACAAATCAATCGAAACTAAATCAAAAGAGAAGTGAGATCAAACCCTCTACAATGTCTCATTGACTCATTCAACCTTTTTTTGAAGAACAAACTGCTGTAGGAGCAACAACTACAACAACCTTCACGGGCATTGGGACACAGGTAGAAAAAAACTGCTATATGAACACATCTACCGCGTTTCTTAAAGCCCATGCCATTGTATAGCACGAAGGCTAGAATAAACTTTGATAAGGGGTAAGAAGAAAGCTCGGTAGTTCTTGCTTCGCCTATATCTCTTCTTTGCCTATTTCTTTGCATTGTGTACGTAATGGGGTCAGATGGTTCTCGTGCAAAGCGTAACAAAGAGTTAGCACGTGTCACTGATAAACAGTGTTAAACCATTCATCATACCCCGTAAAACCTTGAAGGTCATCACGAAGATCTGGGAAATTTAGAAATTGACCAATCCCACCTGTTAGATGCTGTGCTTGTGGGTTGGACATCCGCGCATGCGTAGAAGCGGTTCTTAGTCCCTGATACCCCTGGCCACATTTTAGTACTTGCAAATGTCGCAAAAAGAATCAGATATATTTTGAATGGCAAGATTATACGGATTAGGAGAGTTCCCACGCCTAACATTTTTCATTTTCTCAGTTGCATGATCCATACACTTTTACGTTTAGAGATTTCTTCATTATATTCTGGAGGACTGTCGACTTATGACAAATCTCCTGAAGGTTTTGTTCCAATTGAAGGAAACATCAACTTACATTAATGTCCAAATATTTTGAACGGAAAGTTTCGGACAAAAAACTTCGGACACAAAGTTTCGGACACTTTTTGAATAATCGGAAACAGTTTTTTACAGCTTATTGCTTGGGATCTTTGCATAGGATTAATTAACGTTTAACCAAAGATCGGGACTGAATGCTTCAATTCAAAGTATCGTAAGCAAGAAATTTTAACGAAAGAATTTTCGGACGCTTTAAAGGTAAGTCGGACAAAAAACTTTCGGACAAACTTTTGTCTGAAACTTTGACTGTCCGAAACTTTTGGATTTTACTTTATGTCATTACAACGTACCCGTATGTGGTGGGCTGTATATCCTCGCTATGTATTCGTTTTAATTCAGATCCTTTCATTCCCAGCATCAGGATTTGACCAGAAAGCAAGCTCGAATATGTCACATGCTAAAGCTCAAAGTTCAGCGAAGTCAAGCATGCGCGGTCTATCATCCACTGCGGGGCATCCTTATGCTGGACTATCAAATCAACGAGGTGTACAGAAATAGATGCAAGTAAGGTGCATGCAATTATCATTGTTATTTCGAAAGAGAACAACTTTGGGTGGATTTGGCATCCCAATTTTCCCTCGGAAATACCAGTGGTTGGATTAGTTGTTCCAATTCTAAGACTGCAAGAACAAGCTAGAACGAATCAAAGTTGCGGATGCCAGAGTCATAAAATTTGAATGTCAAACTGAACTGAAGTATATTCAATGACAGAAATGACAGCTAGTCTAATTTGGTTTCCCAATAGGACATTGGGAAGAGCTAAACCGTAGCCTTAAAATTTGTCTGTAGAGTCAGCAGAACCTTTCGTCGAATGCTCTAGTCGAAGGAAGAATTGCAGGAAGAAGCTTTGTTCCCGACGTACAGAAGTAAACCTTGGTTCGAATTGAGAAGGGGTAATTGATAGAGAAGGACGGTAATTTGAAATTTTCGCTTGGAAAAGAGAGACTTATTTGATGCAAGACAGGTTGCTAAATAGAGATTTACGGTATTAGGTTTCATAAGGAATGAATGAGTATTGATAGAATCGAAATCAGTTTTTGAAATTGTTACTTTATTCATTCCATTCCATTCCTTGACATGTTTCTTCGACCCTTTTCGATTGATTTGTGGCTCTTCGTGTGCACATCCTCAACTTTAAGCTCCAAAGGAGCTTCGATTGAAGACTGAAAATTGCTTTTTCATTCTTAAATTTCCAGGCTCATTCGTTCATTTTTTTAATCAAAATTGATTATAATGGAATATACCACTATCATTTACCAAACTAAATTGTGGCAATGCCGACATTTTGTGGTATTATTCAAGAACGCCTTCCATGAGATAAGTTGACCAACTGCATTTGCACAATCAATTCGCACCCTCCACCTTTTTGGATCAAACTGCAAATAGTTCCGTTACTCAAAATTTATATATCAGGTGTAAGGTATTGCAATCTTATGCGTTTAGGTTGCATTATTTGCGCAAAAATACCGCGGGATACAGGCTCGGCGAGACACCGAGGAGTGAATCAAAAATGCTGGCTGTTTGAATGGCTGCACTAGCCTCACTGCAGAAGACCCTCACCTCAAATTACGCTCATCTCATTGAATTGAATTGCTGTTGTTGTTGTTGTCGCTGCAGTAGTTGTAGCGTTATCAGTTCAGTCAAAGAGCGAAACTACGACATGTATTGAGTCTACGGCCGCACCTTCGTAGGCATTCGCCATATTAATTTAATTTGGTTAAANGAGTGAATCAAAAATGCTGGCTGTTTGAATGGCTGCACTAGCCTCACTGCAGAAGACCCTCACCTCAAATTACGCTCATCTCATTGAATTGAATTGCTGTTGTTGTTGTTGTCGCTGCAGTAGTTGTAGCGTTATCAGTTCAGTCAAAGAGCGAAACTACGACATGTATTGAGTCTACGGCCGCACCTTCGTAGGCATTCGCCATATTAATTTAATTTGGTTAAAGCCCGGTGATTCAAGAAAGAACTTTCACCTTTTGAAAAATTGTAGACATTTATCTAATGAACCAATCTCAAAGAGTCTTGCTTTGATCTGTCGATAAAGGTCTAACTTACATTTTTTAACCAACTTGGATCAAAACTGCGAAGAGGTTCTGTTACTCGGAATTTTTCATATTAGGCATAAGATATGATTTCGCAATGTTACGCGTTCACGTTGCGTTATTCGTGAAGAAGTATGTTACATACTACCGCGGTATACTGAGTGAGTCAAAAAATTCTCATGGTTAATACTTGAACAGCCAAGATCTTGAAATAGCTCCGAAAATTCACCTCGTCTGAATAACGCTTTTCGTTCTGCAGTTATGAGCGATTTTATTGAAAAGACTTGAAAAGACCGCTTCAAAATACTTGCAAAAACGACTGAAAACCTTTATCAAATTTCTGCAAGTTCTCTATACCTTACTGGAAAGACGAAAGCTTGAAATAGATGCTGTTCAAGTGTAATTATGTTGCTCAATCAATTCTAAACAGGAGGAAGAACGTTTTATGTCAAAATCTGTATGAAAATGAACAGCCCTTGAGGGGCACAGTTTTTGGCTAATTCCTTATTTCAGAGAAAAAAAGAACACCTAAAATTATGAGAATTATCTCAACAATTAGGTTAAAACCTGAAATGATGAATTCAAATTTTAAAAGCTGGTGCATTATTTGTGGTGTACGATTTTTCAAACAGTGGATACATTTTTCTGACTCACCCGGTACATCGTAATTTGTGCTCTTTATTGCAAGTCGACTTATATATATTTTTATATAATTCATTTAACAACGATATCCCTTCAGTAAAAAAATCTACAATAAATTAAAGTACAGGTCTCAAAATAAAGTAACAAAAACATAACAGTTTTAGTATACTGGTCTACCAGGAAGTCGTTCTTGAGGGGGCTTGAATTAATTATCAAGGCTCATCGAATGCCTTTTTAGATGTGTTTTAAACAGGCGTAGCGATGACAGTTCTCTGATATTAATTGGAGTATCGTTCCAAGCCTTAATGCCGGAGTAATGAAACCTTACTTAACAGAGTAATGAGACCTTACTTAACTGATCCAGTAATTAGGGCTGTCTCGTGAGATTCTAAGTGACACTTCATATAAATCACATCTCTGACATATTCATGCCAGCCTTTTTCCGTTCAAACTTTGGCAGGTTGGGACTGTTTTTCCAGTGTGACATTTGCGGTTGTGTGTCTTAATTCAGATCACGGTTTGCAATGAAGTTCATAGTGTTACTTGCGTCAGTATAACAAGGGCAAATTTTTTAACAATAGCAGCCATTGCTTTGATTGACTTGCTGTTGCAAAGGGATTNTGAGACCTTACTTAACTGATCCAGTAATTAGGGCTGTCTCGTGAGATTCTAAGTGACACTTCATATAAATCACATCTCTGACATATTCATGCCAGCCTTTTTCCGTTCAAACTTTGGCAGGTTGGGACTGTTTTTCCAGTGTGACATTTGCGGTTGTGTGTCTTAATTCAGATCACGGTTTGCAATGAAGTTCATAGTGTTACTTGCGTCAGTATAACAAGGGCAAATTTTTTAACAATAGCAGCCATTGCTTTGATTGACTTGCTGTTGCAAAGGGATTTCTACGATTGATTAGTCGAGCTGCAAATGTAATAATTTTTATAATAATTTATAATGATAATAATTTATTTATTAAAGGTTGGCACAACAATAACTAGATATAAAGCCGACCATTAAAGGGAATAGACATAGCCATATTGAGTGGTCGCTATAAATAGGCTACGAAAACGCCCACGCACCCATTGTTTTTTCAGCTACACAATGAAACGGCACGTGCCAACAGTATCAAATACAATAGACTATATTTTTAACTTGGCCCGGGCCAGCTTTTAACTATGTCGATTCCCTTTAACGAAAGCTGAAAATCAAATAATCCTATTTACATCTGAATTAAGCTGTTAGATAAATATACTTGTGCATATAAGATTAATATGAGGATACATTTATCGATAAAGCAAGCCGCAAAAGATGCTTAGAAACCCTGATAGCTAACTCACTCGTCGTGCGCGAGGAAAGGGCTTGTTAAGAGAAGGCATGAGTATATATCGAAGGAAGAAGTATGATATCCTACATCTTAGGAAGGACACACACAGAGATGACACACTGTTCCGAAGATAACATAACACGAATAGCATATCAAAACTATGTTACATAAAACATATGGAGTCTGGGCTCTCTAGTCTCTTTGTACACATCATTATAGAAGGATACATCTAAACATCTGCCTCTGGAATTTTGTATGTTTAATTCACAGACGATCCCCTTTTTGCATTCAAATAAACCGGTCTTTGCTTCCAAGTATCAAAGTTGTATCAAAATTGTATCAAAATTGTATCAAAGTTTTATCAAATTTTTAGTTGAAGCCTGTGAATTATAAATATTTTTAGTCCATTTCTCTATACCTTTTCAGATTAACAGATTCACTGTCTAGCAAAAAATCATGGGGTACTTTTTGGAACACGAGGTACTTGAATGCAAACTGTTCCAAATACAGATTTTGCATTTATAATCGGTAAAAATAGGAGGGACAGCTGAAATCGTAAATAACCTTGGTGAGGTGAACTCTGTCATGTTTTAGTTTATTTTGCACAGAAATTTCATGTTCACGAGAGTGCATGAATTTGATAGTCGATATATGAACCAAGCTTTTCCCTGAACCCATTCATCATCTGTTGTTGATTTCCTCTGGCCACTAATTCTAATTTATTATTCCACTATCATTTTCAGATAACAGTTAATGACTGGACCAACGTTTTGTGGTGACATTTAAGAACGCCTTCTTTGAGATATGTATGCCCAATTCCTTCGTATCGAAAGATCTCTCTTTATCACTTTTTCGGATCAAAACTTGGAGGTGTTTCCTGTTAAAATCTTATTCTATTACCACATTCTCAGACCACCCCAGACCAGCTTCTATTGTATGAATTCGTTAGTTCTCTTTGAGCAACTCCAATGGCAACTTAAATTAACTCCTGTTACGTTAAGCAGTCGTAGATGGGTCCATCCTATGTAGCATATCTGAATGAATTTAGCAATAAATTTGGACCCCGTTTACACGAGAGAAAACTGGATCGATCCCAAACTGGTACGGATCGGCCTTGCGTTCACACGCAATCGCTCGGGATCGACCCGCTATCCATGCTAGTTTGGGATCGTTTACCAGAGCGATCCATTTTGGGATCGATGCAGTCAGAGCCTTGTGTAAACGGCTGGATCGATCCCAAACTGGCACGGATGCAAAACGAGGCAAGCTGAAAAAGGAAATCGAGGCGTTTTCAGAATGGCATCTTTCGGTCACCCTAGCAACGCATGCACAAGTCTTCATAAGGAGTCTGGGAATCAGTTATATGTGCCTGGATCGATCCCGTGTAAATGCAAAATAATTTGGGATCGATACCAAACCGGATCGATCCTGTTCTGGATCGATCCAATTTTCTCTCGTGTAAACGGGGTTTTAGTGGCCAAATTGGTTTAAAATATGATAAATCATGGTCCTTGATAGTTAACTTAAAAGTTGAGATGTTGCTTATCAGTATCATTGCATTCTTTAAAATTCATAGTTGCGATCAACCATAAACCAGAGTTGTAGCAAATAACCAGATGAAACAGTGCATATACTTGCAGCTTAGCCAATGATTTATGATTATGCCACTACAGTATCTTTTGATGTGCTTCATATATTTACACTGTTTTTTTACCATTTCGCGACTGCTCTGATCTTCTGGTCTATATTTGATTGCAAAATTTGGAACATTTGATCGTGTTTTTAGGACATTTTCGATCATCATATTTAGCCGTTTTTGAGGCTTTTTTGAAGGAATCTCCTGGATAAAGTCTCCCACAAATTTGGAAAGGAGAGACCGATTTAAGTCACATGGATTTTGAAATTTAAGTAAACATATTGGCTATTAAGCAAGACATCTGCCAATATAGTTGCTTTGATATTCAATGGAACAGTATTATTTCAAACACTGTTCGTTTTTCTTACTCACCTCACATCACAGTTGAAAGTGTGCCTATATAGACCTTGCTTGACTGATATATAATTGGCTTATGTAAAAGGACTGAAAAGGTTACTAGAAAAAATATTCCTGCCATTTTTGTAGCAACCTTTGACTTTTGTGCCACTGTGATATTTGTGGTTAAATGTTCAAAACCTGTTCTAAGTTTAGATTGTTGTTTGCGATAAGCTTTGAGAGTTGACGTCAGTTCAGCAAGATCTAGTCATATTTAGGGTGTGTTTGATTGGTACCAATTCTGAAAACGGCAGACTTCGTAGACTCGGAATTCGCGTTTGATTGACTCCAAAATTCTGAAAACGGTAGGTTTGGTAGGTTTGAAAGGCATTCTGAACCTTCTGCTCCAAAAGTCAGAAGGTTTGGCAGACTTTGGAGAGAATGTCATTTCATTAGCAAAAGCTTGGTGGTGAATCCAAAACCTGCTGTTTTGAAGATTTTTGTGTTTGATTGAGAAATATATTTCCGTCTCTGCGAAGTCTACTGTTTTCAGAATTTGGCAGGTTTGGAATTACCAATCAAACGCACCCTTATTACGTGTATGGTTAGAGACACTGCCGGATGACCCACAAAAAAACTGAACCGAGAAAATCTGTTGCACATAATAGAGTAAAGTAATTGACCGAAATCAATTATTTTAACGTTGCTCAGTAGCTAAATGACTGAACTATATCGTTATTATTTTTGCTATTTTTGCCGACATTGCAAACCGGTGAAAGTAAGGATTTAGTAAAAACTGGCAGATCAAAAACCCTTCGAAAATCCTCAAAACAGGGCATCGATTTTATTAACGAGACAGTAAAGAATGCTGCTTTGGAATAGACATTTCAAACCAAATCTCCCAGTGCATACAAAGAATTCTCAATAACGAAAAGAACTTTTTTATTTCCGAACTTCAAGTGAATCAGCGGAGCTAAGTGGAGGTCATCTATAAATAGNCTGCTCCAAAAGTCAGAAGGTTTGGCAGACTTTGGAGAGAATATCATTTCATTAGCAAAAGCTTGGTGGTGAATCCGAAACCTGCTGTTTTGAAGATTTTTGTGTTTGATTGAGAAATATATTTCCGTCTCTGCGAAGTCTACTGTTTTCAGAATTTGGCAGGTTTGGAATTACCAATCAAACGCACCCTTATTACGTGTATGGTTAGAGACACTGCCGGATGACCCACAAAAGAACTGAACCGAAAAAATCTGTTGCACATAATAGAGTAAAGTAATTGACCGAAATCAATTATTTTAACGTTGCTCAGTAGCTAAATGACTGAACTATATCGTTATTATTTTTGCTATTTTTGCCGACATCGCAAACCGGTGAAAGTAAGGATTTAGTAAAAACTGGCAGATCAAAAACCCTTCGAAAATCCTCAAAACAGGGCATCGATTTTATTAACGAGACAGTAAAGAATGCTGCTTTGGAATGGACATTTCAAACCAAATCTCCCAGTGCATACAAAGAATTCTCAATAACGAAAAGAACTTTTTTATTTCCGAACTTCAAGTGAATCAGCGGAGCTAAGTGGAGTTCATCTATAAATAGGACAAAGAAAACTCATACGCATGCTATTGTTCCTCTGGCTAAACAATATCTACGCAACGCACGTGTCGCAGTCATAAAATACAATAGGCTAATAATAGAATACCCAGACCCCTTCCGCGCGGGGCTTTTATTTTTTATACCACAAGGAGATTGTTTGGATGCATCCAATCTGAGTTACATATTCCCAGGATGATATTCTCATTGTGTCATTGCTCTGCAGCTGATCGAGATCGATCCCCTGATTTTGGTGAATTTCAACGGGTTTTAGAACTGCCTGTTTTCACTAAATCTTTATTTTCGCCAGTTTGCGATGTCGATAAAAATAACAAAAAATAATGGTGATGTAGGCTAGCCATTTGGCTACATAATAACGTTTAAATCACTCATTTCGGTTTATTAGTCTATTTTGTGGAACAGATCTTCTTGGTTCACTTTTTTTTGGGTCACCCGGTATTTAAGGAAATGTTTTGTTATTAATTTTTTTTTTTTATGTCACTAAAATTTAAAACACGAAAAACAAAACTCAAATTTAATTATGGTTGAGGTGGAGGCAAAAAACATGACGTTATTGAGTCGCCTCCACACCCAACATCACAAATATACCATTACTTTAAATTGAAATATACTTTACACTACACTAAGTTAAGACTAAAGCCGAATTTGCCATTTAGGCGATCTTTCAATGTGGCGCACGCGGCAAAGTCATATTAATCCAACGTCGTCGCCTTGCCGCGCTTGGTGGATCCGAAGTGCTCCAAGGACGACGCCTCAAGTGCAAATTCGGTTCAGGGCAACTCTATCCTCCGCTCCAGCGAGGGACGAGCCCTGAGGGGTATTATTGAGGCATGCTATTGCCTCATTAGAAGTATTTCTTAAAATTTAGTTCTATCGTTCACAGAAAGGTGATGTTCAGGAAAGATTTCAGTCCTAAACAAACGTAACAGGCTGACAGGGGCATTGTATAGTTGGCGATAGATGTGAACCAACCATTTCTCTCTAAACTAATTTATCGTATGTTGTCGATTTTCTCTCCCTTCTAATGTTATTGGAGCCAAACTCGATTTCTGACAGCACACCGTTTTTTGCACAGGAAAAAGATATGCAGCAGTTTTAAAGAATATGGAGATGAAACATTTTTTTTAATCGCTTGTAATTTGAGAACGATGTGACCGATTTTGACGAACTAAATTTTTTTATCTAAGTTTATATGTTAGCTACTCAAAGAATATAAGTTTATAGGAATCTAATAAATTGACCAAAAGCTACAGGCTTTGAAATCAAATCTGAACATTTTGCTGACTCAACCGGTAGCTTTTTACTGTCCGCGGATTTTTGGTTGGCAGACAGTTATAATTATTGTACTATACCTATAACTTGTACTTGCTATAGCGCTTGTAAATACTTAGTTAATTATTCAGTTCAGCTCTAACAACAGTGTGTGACTGTGTGCATGATCTCCCTCTCGCCTTTTCCCGAAATGGGGAATATGACAGTCAGGATGCATTCTATACCAGGTTTCCTATTCACAGGTCACGATGACATAGAGTTATGCAACTCTTTCTTGTGAAGTACTTCAAACAGTAACAGCTTTATGCGCGACCATTGACCGATTTATGTAATGTCAAACCCATGTTAACTTTTAAACTCGACCCAGGATTTGTGTCTGCATGGAAGCATGATTTTATCGATACAGACAAAGAGAGCATTTGTTCTTGACTTTTCAATATTCCGTAAGATAGATAGAAGATCTCAAAATTGTTATCGTATAATTTTCACTCATTTGGCCGGAGCAAAAGGCTTGGTCACCACTGTGTGATAAGAACCATTGTTTAGCACAGTATCTGGGTTATCAGGCAAACCCACCTTTATGCAGAGCATCCCTGAAAGTCAGCGCATGCTCGGACGAATGTTGCCTATGCTGGTTATCAAACTAACGTCTGTCTCACGTTAGATGTCGGGTGGTGTTTAATCGCGCACCACTCCAATCTTCTATGTTTAAATTCAACGAATTTGGCATCAATCGGTAGCAGAGAAGATGCATTATATTATTCTGATAGTGTTTAAAAGTTGAAAAACTCTTAAATTGGATTTCCGACGATTATTGGAATTTTGAAAATATTTTCCATATTGAAACAAAAAAATTCATTTTAGGCCCTTATAATCATCAATCTTTGATATGCCGATATTCGTATGACTCGCTGCTATATTTCAAACAAATTAATTACGAAAAGTCGGGGATTTTATTTGTCAAACTCGCAAAAATTGTGGGAAATCTAATTTATGAGGTTTTCAACTTTGAAACCCTGTCAGAACAGCGCATATTCTCTGCTGTCGATATTGATGCCAAATTCATTCAAGTTACACATTGGAGGTTAGAGTGGCGCACGATCTAATTTGAGACAGACTTTAGACTGATTCCTTTCATCCTTGTTTCCCTGCGTTCTTTGATATTTGGATGCCACTCCTCCGGTCAGTAAGGACTCATTTTGTTACTATGAAAAAACAGGCACACTTATCTGAAATGGCCTAGCCGGCGAGACTTTTCCTACACCAACGTCCTACCACAAAAATGTCTTCAAAGTCTAGTATAAGGAGCTTGAACATTGAACATCTTCCACTGTACTCAAGATGCTTCCCCCCAACTTACTGAGGAATGAGGATCCCNTGGCGCACGATCTAATTTGAGACAGACTTTAGACTGATTCCTTTCATCCTTGTTTCCCTGCGTTCTTTGATATTTGGATGCCACTCCTCCGGTCAGTAAGGACTCATTTTGTTACTATGAAAAAACAGGCACACTTATCTGAAATGGCCTAGCCGGCGAGACTTTTCCTACACCAACGTCCTACCACAAAAATGTCTTCAAAGTCTAGTATAAGGAGCTTGAACATTGAACATCTTCCACTGTACTCAAGATGCTTCCCCCCAACTTACTGAGGAATGAGGATCCCCATGTTACCGCACACACGTTCTATGGGGTGGTACATTTGAACATTGGATTAAAAGTGACCTTGTTTTCTGTAATCTCTCTCAGTGGTATAGTTTATTTGCGTTTTTAAAGATCTGCTTCACAACTCGCAACAGATTTGACCTGGCATCAGTCGGTCTAGTTCTCCACAATTTCGTCGAATTTGTAATAATCTCAGTGATTCTGAAAGCGTTCGAAGATCTTGCAGATTGTAAGTTGCTATTTATCAATTTGTTTCGTTTTTGATTAAGCACACGATCAGTTCAGGAGGTTTTGTAGACAATTTAAAGAATAAAACATTATGAACGTTGTTTGTTTGATGAAAGCACGGACATAGCCAGAGGGGGATCTACTGAGTGAGTCAAAAACATTTGATCCTTTTGGAAATTACAGGAATGAATCTAATCAACCAATCTTAAAGGAGACCTGAAGCGACAATTTTTATTTGCCAAAGGAAATGACAAACTGGTTTGATCAGTGATGCCGTTCAAAGTTTTGTGATATTTTATTTCGTTTCGGAGGTATTCGCTATTTCGTGTCTTTAGTGATGACGTCATTTTATTTGCATATTTATAAGAAAAGTGGAGGCAGAGCGTAGATAAATTCGTGACAATGACGCATGCGATTAAACCTGCTGCTGAAGTATGTTATAGTGCGACAAAAATGCCCAGAAATGTCACATCTCATGAAAAGAAAGTCTAGTGCCAAAGTTTTGGGTTTTGAAGCTTTTTATAAGAAATTTTGTCAATATCAATTGTTTTCTTGTCTTTTTGCAAACAAAATGAAATCATACGCTCCAACCATAAAATGTAGAATAATTCCAAAACAAAACATGATACGGAAAAACTGAAAACGGCATTCTTCGTTGTTCAACCAGGCTATTGGCTTTTGTGGGTTTTACTGTAGCTTATATGCGGGGACAATAAATTTTCACATATAAGTTAGCATTTACACTATAGATTGAGCCACAATTAATTTAAATTGGTGGATCGTTCGTGACGGCTGCTGTGGAGGAGCGTATATTTCATCAAGCGCCGAAACCTTTTTGACTCACTTAGTACAGGGTATCCCAATAAAGTTGTGCCCCATTTTTGCAGCTGCTGTGGAGGAGCTGTAACTTCNAAAGAAAGTCTAGTGCCAAAGGTTTGTGTTTTGAAGCTTTTTATAAGAAATTTTGTCAATATCAATTGTTTTCTTGTCTTTTTGCAAACAAAATGAAATCATACGCTCCAACCATAAAATGTAGAATAATTCCAAAACAAAACATGATATGGAAAAACTGAAAACGGCATTCTTCGTTGTTCAACCAGGCTATTGGCTTTTGTGGGTTTTACTGTAGCTTATATGCGGGGATTTACTGTAGCTCGTTTAAGAACAGCTTCAAAGAAGCAAAATTACCGACAACGTTAGAACGGTATGATCAATTTTAGTACAATAAATTTTCACATATAAGTTAGCATTTACACTATAGATTGAGCCACAATTAATTTAAATTGGTGGATCGTTCGTGACGGCTGCTGTGGAGGAGCGTATATTTCATCAAGCGCCGAAACCTTTTTGACTCACTTAGTACAGGGTATCCCAATAAAGTTGTGCCCCATTTTTGCAGCTGCTGTGGAGGAGCTGTAACTTCTATTGTCCTGTAGTTGATACAGTTGCATCGGATATACTTCAACTTAGAGTTGGAGACCTTGTTCTAGCCAATCGGACTAGTGGTTGCTGATTTATTGCAATATTTACTTGATTTTTACATTTTTGGAGAACAAAGAAAGTGCTGTTTTTGAAGTTTTCATTTGTTTGAATTTCTTGCGCCATAAATCAGCAACCACTTGTGCGATTTTCTAAAACAAGGTCTCAAACCCTAAGTTGAGGCCTATCCTATGCAACCGTACCAATAACGGGACAATAGAAGTTACAGCTCCTCCACAGCAACCGCACAAATGGGGCACACCTTTTTTTGGGACACCCTGTATATCTATGAATTTATTTCTTTTATTCTAAGTTATGGTGCGATGCTCTTAAAAGAGATTTTTTTATTTTTAATAATGTCACTTTTAGCCAACAACTGCTATGTAATTTTTGCAGTATTTCAACGATGACTGAGCCACCCTATATCGCAATTATGATGCTAAATCCTGTTGAAAATGCAATTCGTGAGTTTGAATCTCCCGCCAAAAAAATAACACCAGAAGAAAAGCCATTGGTTCCTGCTCAAACCAATCAGGACATTCATCAGAGAAGAATGAACAACCTCGTTCCCAAGCAGAGGTTTACAGTACTCATTTGGTTTATGGTCAGCGTGACAACATGCGCTTCGTGGTTCTCTTTCACCAGTTCTATTCCCATCATGCAACACTACTACGATCGATCATTTATTGAGATTGCCTTTATTTTCATCACAACGCCAGTTACCATGGCAGTCATGTCGCCATTAGTGTCCAGGCTTCTCAAAAGAGATTCAAATGCTCTCTTGTCAGTAATGCTAGCTGCCTTTTCAAACGCCCTTGGAAGTGCAATAAAATGCAAAGGCACAGGAAGAGACGGATACCTCGTACTACTATTGGGGCAGTTTTTTACATCGTGTGCGTTGGCGCCATCATTTGGGTTCTTTCTCTCATTTCGAAAACGTTATCCACAAATGAAATCCAAACTTATTTTCTTCGCAGCATTATCGATGGGCCTAGGCAGCTGTATTGGAATCATTACGCCTTACTTTGTTATTCATGCAGACAAATCGATTGATGAAATTGGTTGGAATATCTACAAATATTTTATCTCAAGTGCCGTCGTCTCAATAGTGCCACTCGTTTTGATACCATTCTCAGTCAAAGAACAGAACCAACAGTCCACTACCGCTTATCAAGCTTGCCGCTTTGAAGGCACGCTAACACCTGACATTAATCCTCGTAATCATACCAAAAATCCTAACGAGGCTGAGGCACAGGGCTTTTCTGTAACGGGATTCCTTGCCAACGCATCATTGGTATTCCAAAACAAACAATACTCTGGAAAAATCATTGCCTGTGCTGTAAGTTACTCCTTATTTGCCAGCCTCTTCTTCACAATGACAGTTAGCTTTCCGAGTGAGGCAGCAGATGTAAGATTGATGCTATGCATTGTTGAAATATGCGTTATTGTTACGTTTCTGTCGTTCATGATTTTGGCGGGAAAATTTAAACTGGAATCATCAACATTATTGCACGTGATTACTGCAGTGATCTTTGTAGCCTCGATAATTTTCTTTATTGTTTATCGAACTAAAGGACCATTGTGTTTGCTGTATACATTATATTATTTGTTCCATACTACAAGTAGTACCAACTTTGCTGTATTGATGAACAAAATCAAAAGTTTCAAGTTTGTCAAGTCGACTGAACATATGATTACACTGGTATGTCTTGTCCATGTCATGGCATCAGTTCTCTGTGTCGCAGAAGGGATTGTCATATGGAAACTAGGAAACATTGCATGGGCAGTCACGAACTGTATTTTGTTCATTCTGTCTTCTCTTTTGTTACTTCTGTAATACACTCAATTTTCTTTAAAAGAAACTTGGCTGTGAACTTTGTAGTAAGGCTTCTTAACTTTTGGCCAAACTCTTATAGTAAAAGTTTTTGCAGACTTAATTAATTTTCATAAAATTGAACTTCACGATTCAATATAATTCATTGAAGGCCGCTAATATGGCTTTTTGAGCGGGAAAGTATCAAATACAAGAAAGCATCGGCAGATTATAAACAAAGTTATACTTGTTGGTATTCGTTTGGTTAGTGATGCACTTTTTGTTCAATACACTTCGCAACTCATAACCAAAAGTTAAAAAGTTTCTTTAACTTCAAACTGATCTCTGGGTGCTTTTCCTTAGTTTCTTAATTTAACGAAAGAGGCTACTACAGTTTCTTATCAGTAGTTTCTAATAGAGAAAATGAGCAGGCGTGCATAAACCATGGAATCATGGGAACAAAGTTCCCAGGCAAGTTTTCCAAAGCAATATTTTGTAGGCAGTTTTTTTTAAATAGTTCTCTATGAAATGTAATTGTAGTAAGTTTCCAAAAAATGTGTGTAAAAACTTACTGTTTGATACCTGCATTCTTACTTGTTCTGGTAATAGGATTCTCTACCCTAGCTGTACAAAACTGATATGCAGGCAGGTTTTTAGAGAATTTCTACCGCTCCCAGGCAGGTTTGAACATTATGCGCGCCTGAAAATGAGTGTGAAAGCATTTTACGAATTTAGGTTGCCTTTACCTTGTCTCCTTTCTCATAAATTATCTGTTCTTAAAGGCATGATAAATCCACCAGGGGGCAACTATGTATATTTTGGGTACTGGGGACGTGCCGTCCAAAACGGTATCGTTTTCATGATTTTTGTATGAGGCACTGTATCAATTTTTGTGATTTTGGTATAAAGAACAAATAGATAGGCAATTTTTGAAAAATATAGCGCATACCCTTTTGAGAAACTGGTATAAGGTCGGGTATATATAATTTCGAAAAAATTGGTAACAGGAAGGGTAACGGGTCTGTATTAGGCATGGGCAGCACAACCATAAAAAATCTGATTTAGTTATGCCAGGGCTACATCCGCTTTGTTGATTTCTAGGCATTTATGAAACAATAGCCTTGCATTTCTTTTTCGCCAAAAATTAATTGTATTTGACAATCCTGATTTTTGGCCAAAAATTAGGGCAATACCCTTTGCTCAACATCGTCCCTAGGGCCCTTTCTCATATTCGGATTGCTTTTACATGACAATAGCATCTATTCGAAAATACCGATTTTGGGCAAAAAAATAAGGCTATACCCTTTGCTTTTTCGCAAAAATAGCCTCTTTTAGAATATATCCGATTTTTAGCCAAAAAGTAAGGCTATACCCTTTGGCTTTTCGAAAAAGTAGCCTCATTTCGAATATACCAGATTTTGAGCCAAAAAGTAAGGTTATAGCCTTTGCTTTTTCGGGAAAATAGCCTCCTTTTAAAAATCCCGATTTTTTGCCAAAAAGAAGGCTATACCCTTTGCTTTTTCGAGAAAATAAACTCCATTCGAATATACCTGAATTTGGGCCAAAAAGTAAGACTATACCCTTTGCTTTTTGGAGAAAATAGCCTCCTTTCGAATATACCTGATTTTTGTCCAAAAAGTAAGGCAATACCCTTTGCTTTTTCGCGAAAATAGCCTCCTTTCGAATATACCTGTTTTTTGCGAACAAGTAAGGCTATACCCTTTGCTTTCTCGAGAAAATAGCTCCATTCGAATATACCTGATTTTTAGCCAAAAAGTAAGGCTATACCGTTTGCTTTTTGGAGAAAATAGCCTCCTTTCGAATATACCTGATTTTTGGCCAAAATATAAGGCTATACCCTTTGCTTTTTCGCAAAAACAGCCTCCTTTTGAATATACCTGATTGTTAGCCAAAAAGTAAGGCTATACCCTTTGCTTTTTCGCGAAATAGCCTCCTTTCGAATAGACCTGATTTTGTCCCAAAAAGTAAGGCTATACCCTTTGCTTTTTCGCAAAAATAGCCTCCTTTCGAATATACCTGATTTTTGGCCAAAAAGTAAGGCTATACCCTTTGCTTTTT